>APFE030937882.1:0-21550 GCA_000404065.3 Pinus taeda
ATATATTTAATAAATATTGAAAATTTAAATATATAAAAAAAAATTATCATTATTGATTTTACCTAGAGTAAAACAATCTATTAACATGCCTGGTTCATTATATAATTATAATTATATATATAGATAGATATAGAAATAACCATATATAATAAAAACTTAAAATATAAAATGTAATTACAATTAGTCACATTTCTCAAAGAAATCAGTGTTCCCACGTCTGATATGAAAATTAAAATTAAAATGAAGTATACAAAATTGAGATTTATTGTGAGCTTCTCTTTAGTTTCCCTTGAGGTTTCATTGGAAGTATGATAGTAAATGAAATTTAAATTTAAATTTATGGTTAGATTAAGATTGGCAAAACACAGTTTCATTTACATTGAAATTTTAAGAAATTTAAGTGAAAATTTTCATTGGGATTATTGAGGTAAATAAAATTTAAAAGATTGCATATGTTGTCCACTGTTTTTAGCTTTACATATTTTCTCTTATTCAGTTATATAATATTTTCCATGCTTAGAGTGTTTATTGTTTCCAGCTTTTCCAACAAAAAACTTTGTTGGAACTTTTCATAATTAAAATTTGACTTTAGCTATTCTAACAACACACAGGTTCATTTATCTGGAGATTTTTATTCTAAATATGAAAGAAATGAAATTGAAATTTAAAGTTTGTCTAGCAAACAAATCAAAACATTTACCTGGACATTTTCATTGGAAATATGAGAGTAAATGAAATCAAAATTTAAGGATGGTTTGACTTATGAAACTCTGTCATTTTACATTTAAATAGAATTTAAGAAATTGTAAATGTTTCTAATTAAGTTGATTAGTGAAAACTAACAACATTTATGCATTTGTATAGATATATTTTATTATCTTAGATTTAAATTAAACTTTTGGAAGTTATACATGTTATTAAGTAAGTTAATTAATGAAAACTAACCACAATTATGTATTTGTATAGATATATTTGATTTTAAGGTTGTCTTTCTCAAAATAATTCTGTGATTTTAATATACCATAATATTTAAATTTTCTTTTTTAGATCCCATATTTTATTAATCAAGATTAAAAAGATGCAATAAAACAAAATGATTTTAAGTAAGGAAAAATGACATTTGGAATGAAACAAAACAAGGATAGTTAGTAAAAAGTTGCTAAAAAGGTTTAGTAAAACCTTTAAGTTAGTAATTAATTGTGATAAAGGTTTTTAAGTATTTTTGAAATTGTCATCAAAATAGTGGAGTGGTTAGTGAAACCTATTGAAGTGGTTAGAGCAAGAGTGGTTAAAAATAAATAATTATATTTCATAAAAAATCAATAGTATATATAAAAATAGAGTATAGTTAATATTTATCTAATGATGTAATTCATAAGAAAAAAGAAAAAATTTGTCAATTATAAACTATTGTTTTTTCAAAGACAAAAAGAATTGCATGAATTTAACCATATATTTGGAGAAGACTTATCCTAGAGGGACGATAGATTTTATTATTGATATATGAATAATAACAAATTTGTAATATAAAAGTTAAATTACCAAATTTTAATGATGCTTAACTTTAATTCACATAAAATTGGAGCATTATAACCATTTTCACTATCCAACAGATAATTGAAAAAATGTGGTGGATCATGGTTATAATATTTCTACTCATAAAAACCCCATTCAGAAATTTTGGTCAATTAAACATTATTTTTTTTAATATTTAAATTTTATAATTTTTATCAATTAAATAATAAATAATAATTACATAAAATATATTTTTTTTCCACAAGTTATAATTCTCACAACAAACTATAAAGATAAATAGAATGGAATGAGCAATTAAATAGCTATAATTGTAATTAATTTAGGAGTTGTGTTTCAGTGTGAATTTTTTTATTTTTAGCTAAAATCTCCTAAAAAAATTTGTGGTGAAATTTTGATTTGTATTGTTTAAATTATTTTTTTTTATTTTTTTATTGTGGTGAAATTTTGATTTGTGTTGTTTAAATTATTTTTTTCTACTTTTTATTTTGAGACACTTTTATTTTGTAGAATTCACTCATCAACCAGATTTGTATGTGTAATTGAACTCAGATGATCAAAATTGCTTTACTACTCTGGTGAGAGGAAAGCAAGAAAATATGTCTACCAACGGCGGCCGCGTCAAGATGTTCGCGTCAAGATGTTGGCAGAGGAGTGGAAAGAGGCGTGGAAAGACGTTGCCACTCCACTCTCTCGAGTGGCTCGAATCGTAGTTTCCTTTGCTTATGAGGAAGCGAAAAGAAACGGAGGTATTCGAAGGTTCCAGCAGCAGGACTCGCGTCAGTGACAGTGTCTCATATTATTCCGTGACCGCTGGTATTCAGGATATGTTGCTGCAGGCTTATTGTGAGTTTTTCAATACAATTATTGAATAGTTTTGAAGTCTGAATAGTAGTTGTTTTTATGGGTGGCAGGTTGACTCAGATGTAGAGTCAGTCCGGAAGAATGATAGATTATCGTTTTAAACTTGATTAATCTGATGTTTGTATGTTATTTTTGAATGTGTTGAGTATGATGTGGCTTGGCGTCACTCTCAGTTCTAAATGCAAAATAGTAAATAGTGAAGTAAGGAATTTTTATTTAGTTGGAGAAATCAAAGGCCATTGTGAAGGTTTTTGCATGGCAATTGTGCATTTTAAAATTGTGATTTGGGTTTATTTTGGAAGTTTTTATATAGTAAAAGTATTACATTACCTAGTCTACTACCATAACAAGTTGTCATTGTGAATGGAAAATAGTGAGTAGTTGTAATTGTATGGAGATATTGGGATTTGGATTCATTTTGGAAGCTTTTATCTAATAAAAGTACTACATTACCCAACCCTCTTATCATAGCAAGTTGTAATTCTAAATTAGCTATAATTGTGAGTGGTAAATAGTGAGTTTGTGTTTTGGGACAATGGAGCTATTGGTGTACCTCCTTGCAAGCTTAGTTATAGTAGACTTTTATTTTTGGTACTCATTTATGGCTCTTCAAGTTTACTGGAAACTAAATGAAATTAGTTGCCTAGCTCTCAATAGCTCAAATCCCTATTTCTACTTAGGATTTTATGAAAATTTATGGTTATGAGCATTATGTAAAGAAATTTTACAAAATATTCTTGGTTAGTCGCAATTATGAAATCCTTGGTATAAATAATGGCTCAGTACATTCTCAAACACTCATTTTGACTATTAATCCATGTGTTCATGGGATTCTTGCTTGCCTTCACTCATTGTTTTTCTTTATGATCTTAAACCCCCTTTTTTCATGAAAAAGAAAACCTAAATATCACACCATTTACTATTAAGTTTTGTTATAGCTATGTTTCTAAACTTATGTTCAATTCCTATCAATTTTATAACAACTCTAATGACATCTCTCTAGAATTGAGAAAGACATATTCTCATATATTTACAATTGTTTCCTTTCCTCATCTTGATTCTATGTTAACACATTATTCATTATACTCCTTTCTCTCACTTCTCAAACTCAACTTACTCATCTATCTGGTTGTTCCTTCCAACACTTCATCACATGTTGGAACAACTCTAATGACATCTCTCTAGAATTGAGAAAGACATGTTCTCATATATTTACAATTGTTTCCTTTCCTCTGCTTGATTCTATTTTACCACATTATTCATTATACTCCTTTCTCTCACTTCTCAAACTCTACTTACTTACCCATCTCTTTGTTCCTTCCAACACTTCTTCACATGTTGGTCATGTTTATCTATTGTAAGCCTCTCTTTAATCCTCTCCTAGATGTTAGAGGAGAAAGTTCACTCTAGTGTGAGGTAAGACCAACCTTGATCAATCACTAATACTAACTTCCACCTCATTCATTGTTGATGCCTCTTGTATGTTGTGAAACTTTGCACCAAATCTCTGTTGCTTGGGGAAATCTCTCCTCTAATAGTTTTCTCCACAATCCAACACCACTAGGCTCCTTTCTACTAACTATGAATTTTTGATGTTGTTCACTTTTGGTGAAGTTATTAAACCTTCCCCCCTCTATTCCTTTCTAATATGGTCAGGTTCTCTACCTTCCTCTTTTTCCTTTCTTATTTAAGCTAGCCAAGACTTAGATATTATGCTTAGACTATTCATAAAAGTGTTTAGTATTTAGAACAACCTTCCCCTGTTGGATTCATCTTATTCTATTTTGTCTCAATATCCTTGTTGTGAAGGGGTGACATACCTCTAGATCTTGGTCTTTTGATCCTTAATGTAAGGTACATACCTTAGCAACTCCACTAATTTGTTGGTGTACTCTTCAGGTGTCATCTACCAAAGTTTGTGTTTATAGAACTCCTTCCCTCCAGTGTCATAATATTTTTCACACAAGTACTTCCCTTGAAAGTAATTTTCAAACAATCTCCATGCTACCTCTCTCTCTCCCCTTGATTCATTTTATATTCTTGAAATCCTCCCACCATATATCATCCTTTCCTTTTAGACTAAAAAAAACCACCCTCAAATTCTCTTGACATACAGATGTAGCTTGAAGTAATTTTTAGTTCCCAAAATCCAAGCCTATACATCTTATGCTTTCTATACATCTCCATCAAAGGTTGGGACTCTTGCTTTCTTAAATTATTATTGCATGTAAGTCTTTATCCCCCCTTCTTTGCACTGTCCAATGATTGGCTAAGACTACTTTATATTCTTTTTGGAGAGATGAGCAATTTTATTCCTCAGTTTGCATGTATTCTCCTATATCTTAATTAACTTCCCTCTCATTTCTTATCATCCAATTTACAATTTTGGATATCTCATGGGTTTTATTAGGCTTGTTCTTGTAGTGATGGATAACACCAACCTTATGTTGTCTTTTTCCTTGTAATTTTAATAGGATTTTCCACAATATAGCATTTACTTGCTTGTTCCATGAAAATCTTATCATTTTTTTCCTTTACAACTTCTTATCTAAGCTCTTACACTTCTAAGAGTTTTAATGAGTTTAGGAGTGTCTTTCTCTTTGATCTTTCCAACTTACTCCTCTTGAGACCTCACAAAGTCATGTTCATACAACTTTGTTCAAAGCTACTACTCATAGCAAGTTGTAATTGTGAATGAGGTGTAAATGTGAATATTAAATAGTGAGTTTGTGTGTTGAGACTATGGAGCTATAGTTGTAACTCCTTGTAGGCATGGTTACAATTGACTTGTTTTATTGGTACTCAATGATGGCTCTGGTTTGATCTTATTGTTGATTTCTAAGTGTTTTTTTTTAATATTCCTTAACATCATAAACACTTAGAATGTAATTCTAGCCAATGGTACCCCCAAAAACTCCCTAGACAAAAGGTTGTAATCCATATTTTTAATTAAAAAAAATCATTACTAAGTTATCCATATGTGTGAATATTTTTAGAATTTGTACTTATTTTATGAGAAATTGCTTTCCTTCAATGTCATATTTTTAGGGAATTTTTTATATGATATAATGTACATATGTACATGTTTTCTTTTTGTTGTTGCAAAACAATTTAAATGTTGCATTTCTATTGTGTCCTTTAATTCATTAGATTTTAGTTTATTTATTTTATTTGCTATAAATAATTTTTTAAATAGTAACACAACATGCCCCAACCACATTTATTTCTTTAATGAATAGTATTTTCAACAAAGTACTTAGATCAATTTGTAAAGATCTTTGTTGATGATATTATAATTTATTCAAAAACATTGGAAACATCAACAATTATTAAGAATAGTGCTAAATACACTTAGAGAGCATCATTTGTATGTAAAATTTAGTAAATGTGAGTTTTATCAAAATTAGATTCAGTTTTTGGTTCATGTAATATCTAAAGAAAGAATTGCAGTAGACCTTGAAAAGGTCAAATAAGTCCTTGATTGGTTAGTTACCAGGGACTTGGAAAATACTCAATCATTTATGGAAAACACATGTTATTATCATAGGTTCATAAATGGCTTTTATAAGTTGGCTTATCTAATAACATCCCAACAAAAGAACTAAGTTAAATTTATATGTACTCAAGAGAGTTTTGATTGACTAAAATATTTGCTAATTGTTGGTCCCATAATTAAAACTTTTGATCCCAATAAAGACTAAGTAGTGTGTACAAAATCTTATTTAGAGAGGCTAGGAGTGTTAATGCAAGACAATTATGTTATTCCCTATGAGTCTAGAAAATTGAAGGAGCATGAAAAGAACTATGTCCCTTGTGACTTAGAGTTAGATACATTAATTCATGCTTTCAAAAATGTGAAGGCATTATTTTTAGTTAAGAAATTCATGTTAATAACTAATAATATTAGTCTGATATATATTTTTAGTCAACAAAATTTAAATGTAAGACAAGAAAGGTGGATGCCATTCCTTAATGAATTTTATTTTGAGATAAAACATATAAAATGAAAGGAAAACAAAATATCAAATGCACTTAGTGGAAGTATGAATTATATTTGTAGAATTAATAGTAGTAGTATCAAAATGGATATCATTAAACATGTTAATGCAACAACCTAAGAATATCAAGAATATAGAGAGATATAAGAAAAAATTTGGAATGAAAATTCTCCAAAGCAAAATATACTATCCTCCAAATGGCTATGGTTTGCTCACATTTAAATGTAGACTTTATATTTCAAATGTGTAGAGGCTGAAGCAAGTGATTCTAGATGAGAATCATAAGAGGGATTTTTCACTTACACAGGTTACCAAAATCTTATAACAACACTTACAAACAAATTTTATTGGCCAAGGATGAAGGCATATGTAGTAAGGTACTTTACTAAATGTTTTGAGTGTCAAAAAGCTAAGGTAAAACAACAACACCATGAGATACTATTAAATTAGTTGCCTATCCTTGAATGAAAATGGGATGTTATTTCCTTGGATTTGATAATAGGGTTACCTAGAACCATAAGGAAACATGAATCTATGGTGGTTGGGATTCATAAAATAAGTAAAGAAACCCATTTTATTGGTGTCCAAGTATGTTAAAGATGGAAATTTAGCTAAAGTATTCATGAGGGAAATATTCAAACTCTATGGAGTACTAAAAATAGTCATTTCTCACAAAGATGCAAATCTCACATCAAATTTTTAGGAGGAAATTTTTAGAGGGTCACAAACTCAATTAAATTTTAGTATTTCCTCACATCCTCAAAGAGACGGATAGATTGAAAGAACTAATCAAATCCTTAGAGATATGATTTGTATTTATGCAAGGTACCTACCCACTAAATGGCACCATTGGTAAAGTTTACATATAATAAAAGTTATCAAGCATCTCTAAATATGATTTCTTTCAAATTAGTTTATGGATGGAAGGGATATATTCCCTTCAACTAGAGTCATCGAGAGTAAAGATTGTTTTTAGAAAGTGATCTCTTAAGAGAGAGGGAGTGAGTGGTTAAACTCTTAAAGCTAAATTTAAAAACAACCTATAACACCCCCATCCCACATCTTACTATGATTTAATTGGAACTCCTAAGATAGCTTAAGGAACTTGAACGGATGAAATGACACCATACACACATTTAGCATTAGCACTCCTAGGAACTCTCCCAACCTCTCAAGTAACTAGACCTTGTATTTCAATGATTTTGTTTACCATTAAACCCCTTGAAGCTCCCTTGATATGGTAAATCATGTGCCTACGAGACTCTGGAAACTTGGAGAACATGGGTATGAATGCATCTAGGGAGTTTTCTGCCCATTTTCGTGTATGTGTCACCGATATTTGAGCCAATTTTTCAGGCCGAGAGCAGAGTTCACTACCCTAAACTCAATGACACATTTAGGAATGCAAGATAACAACAAAACAATGATATTAAGTCAATTACTTGAGGATTTAATTGACTTGACCCTAGTTGTCATGATAGGAATTTCGTCAAGCATGTCACAATTATGAAATCTAGAGGTTTAAAGAGCACAAATGGCATAGGGGTCTCATAATCATCTCAAAATCACCAACAAACATTTAGGCCTCAACACATTAGCTATACTTTCATCCATTAGGCAATATATACATTGTTCATTCATTTATAAGTAAAAACATAATGGGATCCATACATAGCCATTGCTATAATACATGTCCATAACCAAGATAATAACAACAAAAATACCAAGGAAACAACAACCATATAATCCACATATGAACCATTATAATACTCATGAATTAACAAGGAGAAATAACATCATATTAATGATGCAAATGCTAACAAGGTTTGAGACTTCCACGAACCACCTCACCATAGACATGGGTGCACAAAATCTCTCTTCACCAAGTCACCCCATTCCAATTCCAAGCATGCATGTGGGATATTATTAGATAAAAATGGATCAAAAACATCGAGGGCTTACAAAGGACAAACCACCTCAACCCATCAAATATTGATTCCACCTCGCGATCAAAAATCACAATACCATCATGAGATTGGTCTCTACCCAAGCCTTCTAGGGCTCGAGAGTGCTTGTTCCAACCCATGCTTCTAAAAATAGTAGCTCAACCCACAACTTACTCTCAGCTTCGAAAGTGTTTGTCCAACCAAGGCTTCTAGGACTAGTAACTCAACCCAAAAAGGGGTTCGAGATCATTTCGACAAGCAAGGCTTACACGGCTAGTAACTCAACCCAACATGTTACAGCTCTTTGAGAGCATTTTTCCAACTAGGGCTTTGAGGAACTAGTAACTCAACCCAAGCTAAAGGAAACATGAGAACCAACTCGAAAAATAAGGAAATGAGCCCACAAAACCATGGATATCTAGGAGATGGAAACAGAAAATCCACTGTCAATCGAAGGAATCGTCCATGACCATGACAAATAATGACCTATAAACCACATGCATATGCCATGCATTCCAAAACTAGTGAGGAAAAGATACATAAAAATGAGTACATGCAAGAAAAATTCATTGTTGCTACTCATGGCGATGGAATCTTATGTTTTCCTACTCTTTGTTTGCCTTCTTGCACCAAAACTCCAAGTATGCCACACACCTATAAGAGTTCTCCAAGAAAACTCTAAGTGTCCAAGAGTATGAGAAGAGAAAATAGAGAGAGAGAGCTCGAAAATTTAACTAACAAGAGTTTGTCAATTGATCCTCAAAACCCCTTTTATTAATGAGGCCTCTATTTTCTTCATTTTCCATTATTTTCATTCATTTTCCTCCTCACATGCAACATGTGACCTTTCACCTCCCTGTTCTCCTAATTTCCACTACCTTTTATAAATAAATGTGCCAAAATTCCACTTTTCCTTCCCAAAGCATTTGCCATTACCTTTGCCAATTTCCTTAGCCATTAATTAATTAGCACTCCTCCCCATCACAATGCTTTTTCCCAACATTAAACTTGGAATAAGTCTTCCATAAACCATGATTATTTTTCCTTTATTAACTTTTATTAAATGGAATTTTCATGAGGGTTGTTACAAAACCCTCCTCCTTGGGGGAACACTGCCCTCGGTGTTCAACAACACCTACAACCAACAAGGCTATTGTAAGAAAAACATACTACCGATGGATCTTTAGAACTTAGCTTGTTGCAGTATTTATAATGATCGTTGTGCTAAGAACCAAACGAACATGAAAACATAATAAGTATAACTTGATAATGACATGACACCCATACAACTTATTAGATCTATATAACATAGCTTATGGTGGTATTTACATCCATATACATAGGTGCATATACCGACCATCATGAAAGCATGTACCAAAAACATATACCAAAGATATATAGCTCAACTAGCAAATAAGGAATGATACATAACCTACATCTCATCTCACATCTCCCATGTAGCTTCATGAGGCCCAAAGTGCTTCTATTGGACTTTAAATGGATGCTAATAATATCATAACAAATTTGATACCCACTAAATTTTTTAATTGTTGCGCTTTATTAATGGGAATTATTGTGTGTCTTAAGTGAGACCTTCTTGCCCCTATAATATGGAATACATTAGGACATTTGCCACCAACACAACAATTTTAGAAACATTTCATTAAGCTTGAGTCTATCATAGAGCCAACATACAAAAATGGGATATAATTGTCTAAAATCTTTGAAATATAGTAGATGAGTTAAATTAGGGTTTAATGAGTGAGGGGCTAGGGTTTAACTTACAAAATGCCTTCAAGTGACTTGAATTCTTTTAACCCTCACCCTAAATTTTCCCTAAGATTATTTAGGGATGCTAAATATTATTGGAAATGGGTTGGTAAAGGTAGAAGTTGGAATTAGGAAGAGGTGCTTGAGGAAAAAAACTTATTTTATTGGTTCTTGGGAAAAATGGAAAAGAAATGTTACTTTTAGGAATTTTTTGGCTATGTTAATGTACAATTCCTACCTCACAAGACATGAATTTGTGAGTAAGTCATGATAGTAATTTAAGTAGTTAAATACTACTAAATTAATTCCTTAGTGTATAGAGGAGGATATGTTATACTTAGCCATAGTAGGGTACTAAGCTCTCAATACTAATCTTGACATTTAATTTTGGGATGGAGGTGGTGTTGCAAGCAAAAGACCTTACAATTATAGAAGGACTAGACCAATTTTGATATTAGAAAATTAATAACATTTTTGGGTAGAGTATATTTCTTGAGTGCATCTTGAAGGAGTTTATAACATATGTTCTAATTGAGATAAATCCTTTCTTGGATGGCAATGCATATTTGAAGGTGTCCATGATAGGAATGAAAATTAAACCTTTCGTGTGATTTCCCCCCAAAATAAATCATTCATACAACACAAATTTTAATCTTCCCTAGTTCTACATTGATCATTATATTAGGAGATTGTGGTGGAAACTAGAGCCATCCTAAAAATAGTTGGAAAATGAATACACTACCAATTTTCCTCTATGGCACAAAGGGATGTTAAAATGTATGGTTCTATGATTTTGTGTAGCTTGATAAGACAAGTTGTGTGACAAAAAATAAGCTAGAAAATACTACTCGTTTCTACTAATATCATCTATCTTTTTCTAGAGAATACCCATAACCATTTCACCTTCATTATTTCAAGCATACGAAATATTATTTTTACTTCTTAGATGATTACCAAATAAAATCAATTTTATCATACAAATGCCCTCAAAATAACCATTGAAAGAGTCCAAGCACCATCTTACAATTTTTGTTATAGCTAGAGCAAATTTTTCAATAAGAGACCCACAAGGACCTAAATATTCAATTACTATTGCATCCCAAACCTATAAATTAGAGGAAATAAATGACCACTTGTTATGCAAATATGAAATTTTCTTTAATTTTTTTTTAAAAGTAAATGCATTTCCTCCATGCTTAAACAAATATTCTTTCCAACATAATAAATTTTATTTAGTCTAAGTTTTCATGATCGATGTCAAGCCAATGAATGGTTGCACTTCAATATGTCAATAAGTGTAGAGATCATTTCATGAATATATTATAGATTTTTCATGGAATTTTTTTAAGCTCTATCAATTTTCTTTTCTAGAATTACATATTAGTGCTTATGTCAACTCCATCAAGTTGAAAATAGAAATTTCAAGAGGTTATTTTGTGGTTCGAATAGCGAGCTAGGGAGAGCAATTTGAGACAAAGTGAGACTTTGGGCTCAACACAATAATGTTTTGACAATGAATTGGTTGGGTTCCTAAGTCATATATAAAACAAGGCTATCTATGAGGGTATGATAACTAGGGAGTACACACATGTGCTAGGGAATGTTACGTAGTACAAACACATGCTAGATAGTTCAAAGTAGGGAACATTTTACGGGTGAAATTTTGCAAATCAACTTTTTTTTGCACATTTCCTCAAAAACAATATTCACCAATTTCATTAGAAAATTGCCTACTTTTTATATATATCTGATTAAATGAATCATATTCACCAAAAATTACCAATTTTAATAGTAAATTAAATATTTTTATTGAATATTTGGCTACATTCTATACATATGAGCTTTCAAACCAAAATAGTTGCCTACAATACATAATATAGGAAAATATTTAAAATCGTTAAAAAATACCCTCGTTTAAAGGCATGTTAGGCTTGCTTAGACATTCCAACTACTAAGGTGTGCCAAGATGTCTCAATTTCCAAGAAGTGTTAGGGAGTGCTATGGAAAGACAAGGGAGCACTAGGTCAAAATGCATGGAAATGAATGAATAAGAGTGTGTGATAGGGAGTGTCAATGAGTTCGAATTATGATAAGGAGGAAGTGATGAGGTATGCTAGGAAGTTCTAAGGTATGCTAGAGGCCAAGACAGCATGTCAATATGTCTTAGGTTCTAGGATGTGCCAACCAATGTCACAGAGTGCTAGGGAAATACAAGGGAGCACTAGGTCGAGGCATATTAGAGTTCAACATCATGTGAGGGAGTGCTAGGTTGTGCTAGGAGGTGCTAAAGCCTACCAAGGAAGGAAGATGATTCTAACACATGCCACATAATGCCAAGGGATTGTTAAGCATGCCATGTGCTATCACATGTCATCATGTAAAATATGTTTCTTAGTTTTTTTATGACCATAATTAGACATGAGCCTTGTCTTTGTAACTTGTTAAGTGGGATAAGTTGTGGTTAGAAATGAGTAGTCTAAGATGAGTTATAGGGAGTTCTTAGGTGAGAAAGGCATAGTCTAGTTGTAGTAACCATAACTTGGTTAAGTTTTTGTAGTTGAGGTAGGCCTTGATTGGGTTACTAAGTCCCAAAAGAAGTAAGGGTGGTTGTGAGGGCATGATAGCTAAGGAGTGTCATGGTTTTCCAAGGAATGAAAAGGTGTGATAACATATTCCAGACAATGTCAATGCATGCCAAGGAGTGTTAAGTAGTTCCAAGGTATCGCAAGGGAGAACTAGATCAAAATGCATGGGAGTGGACAAATAAGAGTGTGCACAAGGGAATGTCAGTGAATTCTAAGTGTCCCAAGGATAAAGTGTGTTAGGAGAAGTTTTGGAATAAGACTCATAGGAGGTAAGCCTACAATTGTGATAAAGGGGTGAACAAAGTAGTTTCAGGAAAATGGAGACTTTGGGCTGGGCACAACACTATTTTTCCAATGACTTGGTTGGGTTTCCGAGTTGTAAAAAAAAGAAA
Organism: Pinus taeda; assembly: GCA_000404065.3. Taxonomy (NCBI): domain Eukaryota; kingdom Viridiplantae; phylum Streptophyta; class Pinopsida; order Pinales; family Pinaceae; genus Pinus; species Pinus taeda. The sequence goes on from APFE030937882.1 coordinate 13,089, forward strand.
GTCTATCTACGAGGGCATGACAAATAGATAGTGCTAAGGTCTTCGAGGGAATGGCAAAAAGTTCTAACTCATTTATATAGTTTAAAAATGTGTTATGCATGCCAAGACATGCCAAGATGTGAAAGGAGTTAGGGTGTGGTGCCAACACATAGTAGGGAGCGTTAGGGAGTTCCAAGGAAAAACAAGGGATCACTAGTTTTAAATGCATAGAAATGAGTGAATAAGAGTGTTTGATAGGGAGTGTTAACAAGCTCTAGGTGTGTTAAGTTGGGAGTTGCAAGGAATGCTAGGCAGTGTCATGGCTTGCTAGAGTGGTAAGGAAATGTGCCTAGAGATGCCAAGTGCTATGGTATGCCAATGTGTGCTAAGGAGTGTTAGGGAGTGCCAAGGAAACACAAGGGAGCACTAGGTAAAAATGCATGGAAATGAATGAATAAGAGTATGACATGAAGTGTGCGCGAGTTCTAGGTGTGTTGAGGAGGGAGTGAAAAGGTATGTTAGGCAGTGCTAAGGCATGCTAGATTGTTAAGGCAACATGAAAGCAAGCTGTGTGAGGAGCCAATGTGTGTCATCACGTGCTGGGATGTGTTAGCCATGAGTGCCAAGGAAACACAAGGGAGCACTAATTGAAAATGCATGGAAATGAATGAATAAGATTTTATGAAAGGAAGTGTTAGTGAGTTCTAGCTATGCTAAGGAGTGAGTGAATGGTTATGCTAGGTAGTGCTAAGGAATTCTAGAGGCGAGGGTGGCATGCCAAGGTGTGCTAGGTTCTAGGGTCACCAACACGTGCGAGGGAGTGCTAGGGAAACATAATGGAGCACTAGGTCAAAATGCATGGAAATGAACAAATAAGAATGTGAGATAGGGAGTTTTAGTGAGTTCTAAGTGTGCTAAGGATAGAGTCACAAGCTATGTTAGGTAGTTCTATGGAATGGTAGAGTGCGACAGTGACATGCCAATATGTACGAGGTGCCATGGTGTGCCAATGTGTGCTAGGGAGTGTTAGAGAGTGTCACAAAAAATCAAGGGAGCACAAGCTCAAAATGAATGGAAATGAATGAATAAGAGTGTGTGATAGGGAGTGTTAGTGACTTCTAGGTGTGTTAAGGAGCGAGTGACAAGGTTATATGCTAGGCAGTGATAGGGAATTCTAGAGTGTTGAGTCATGTCAAGGCATGCTAGTGTTTTCTAGGGAGTTTCAAAGCATGCCAAGGAATGCAGGGCATGCTATGTACATGTGCCACATAGTGCCGAAGGATTCTAAGAGGTGTTAGATGCTATGGCATGCTAAGATGTAAACTGTGTTGCTTAGTTGTTTTATGTCCATGGTTGGATGTGAGCCTCATCTTGGTAACTTTTTAAGTGGGATGATTTGAGATGCAAATGAGTGGATAAGTGTTTGTGACACAAAGTGTTAGTGACTTCCATGTGTGATGAGGAGGGAGGGACAAGGTATGCTAGCAGTACTAGGGCATGTTAGAGGCTAAAGAAACTTGCCAAGATGTGCTAGGTGCTAGGGTGTGCCAATGCTTTATAGGGAGTGTTATGGAGTGTCACAAAAACATAAGGGAGCGTTATTTTCAAATGCATGGAAATGAATGAATAAGAGGTGTGACAGGGAGTGTTAATGGGTTATATGTTTACTAAGGAGGGAGTGACAAGGTATTCTAGGTAGTGCCAAGGCATGCTAGAGTCATAGAGAAGCATGCCAAGATGTACCAAATTCCATGGTGTTCCAATGCATGTTAAAAAAATTTAGTGACTGTTAGGGAAACTCAAGGGAGAACTCGGTCAAAATGGATGGAAATGAATGAATAAGAGTGTGTGATCAGGAGTGTCAATGATTTCTAGGTGTGCTAAGGAGGGAGTGACCTGGTATGCTAGGTAGTGCTAAGGCATGCTAGAGTGTGATGGTAGCCCACAACCAAGATGTGAGAAGTGCCAACGTGTGCCAACACATGCTAGGAATTGTTAGGGACTCTAAATGAAACAAAACGGAGAAATAGGTCAAATTAATGCATGGAAATGAATAAATAAGAGTTTGTGACATGAAGTGTCACTGAGTTCCAGGTGTGCTAAGGAGGGGGTGCCAAAGCATGCTAGAGGTGAGGGATACATTCCAAGACGTGTCATGTTCCAGGGTGCGCCAATGCATGACAGGGAGTGTTTGGGAGTGTAGGGGAAACATAACATAGCATTAATTTCAAATGCATGGAAATTAATGAATACAAGTGTGTGACAAGGAGTGTTAGTGAGTTCTAGGTGTGGTAAGAAGGTAGTGACAATGTATGCTAGGTAGCGCTAAGTAATGCTAAAGTGTCACGGAGACATGCAAAGATGTACCAACTGTCAAGGTTTGTCAATGCGTGTTAGGGAGTGTTAGAGAGAACAATGGAAACACAAGGGAGAACTAGTTTAAAATGCATGGAAATGAACAAATAAGAGTGCGTGATATAGAGTTTTGGTGTGATATAGAGTGATAAATAGGGATTAACATTACTCCATATCCTCTTCTGGAATTGTTGTGGCTTTCCATGGTGTAAAGGTCCTATGCTAACTTGGATCCTGATTGATATTGATCTTATTCTTTTTGTTGAGACTTTGGAAAATGATGAATCTAGTGTCCGTGACCTTGATGGATTAACTCTTTGGTCAACTTTGAATAAGAAATCCTACCAGAGGGGTTTTGGTGGTATAGTCTATTATATAAGAAACATATGTTCCTCTCACATCTAACTTCATAAAATCAACCCCTTCAATGAGTACATTTGGACCAAGATCTTTGATTTTAACACTAATAGGATATTTCTTACAATCTACAGTTTGAATTCTATCAACTCTACATCCTATAACAAAAATAACTTGGATAATAATTTCCCTTTCAATAACTTGGAAAAATATATCTAAAACCTAATTAATGAAGGTAATATCCCTTTTCTTGAGGACTTTAATGCTAGAACTACTACTAACAAGTGCCCTCTCTCCAATTACATGATGTGTTTCCATGGTCTGGGTAGCAACATCATGGATTATGCGATTTATGATACCGATGTCCTCAACTATATTGCAAAATTTAAGCTACTTAACGGGTATGATACTGAATCTGACCACACACCTTTGTCTTTATCGCTCAATCTTGTTATGCGTACCACCCACATGCAGAAGATCAGTGAAAGAAAATGACACATTTTCTTCAATAAGAATAGTGTCGACCTTATCTTAAGTGAGTTAGAAAGGGATTTAGGTTCCCTAACTTGTAATAATAACATTGATCAAATTTATCACCATTTTACTACTACCCTTTCAACTAGCATTAGAAAGTTCCCTAATGATACTTCGTACAAGAAAAATGATAGAACTTCCAACCCTTGGTATCAAAAATATTGTAAAATTGTCACGAAAGTGATTAGAGACGCTCTTAATGAAATAATTAGGCTCCAAAATATAAGTATATAAAAAGTTATCATCAAGAGGAAGAATAAGTAATATATCAATAAGAGACAAGAGCATATTCTGAGCCTTTCTAAAGTTGCACACAAAACATTTTGGTGGAATGTTCATAAAACTAAAGATAATCATTCTATCCCCTTAGAAAATTGGGACAACTATCTTAAGAAGTTATATGATTTTAAGGACAACATGGGCACCATCTTAAACACTCCTATCAAGGAAGATATATTTTCTCTAGAAGATGTTGAGTCTAGGATTAATAAGCTTTCTAATGTGAAAGATAAAGATATTGAAGGATAAGAAGATGATATCCTTAAAATGGGAAGATCTATCCTCATTCCTCCTCTCCATAAGCTTCTCAATTTGGTGATTAAGCATGGCTTCCATAATATTTGGGTGTAAAACTTTATTGTGCCTAAATTTAAAAATGGGGAAAAAATATTCCCTCTAACTACAAGACCATTATGATTAGCCACATCCTAGCCAATCTATATGGGCTCATTCTGGAAAAGACTCTTAGCCTTTGGCTTGAAAACCATGGTAAAAGAGCTAAATAGGAAACTAGTTTTAGGATACATCACTCGACTATCGACCACACTATCACTCTGAGGATCATTGCAGAGGAATATCACAATAGTAAAGCTGATCTCTTCTATTGACTTGTGGACTTTAGAAAATATTTTGACATTGTTGCTCAAGATAAGCTCTCGAAGTGACTTGAAGAGATCATGGCTCTTCCTAAACTAAGGATTGAAATGATCCACCTCCATTAGACTATCATTGCCAAGATTAAGACCAATGAAGGGTGGTCTAAAAATATCAAATGCAATATCAGGGTTAAGCAAGGGTTTCCCCTACCGCTACCCCTTTTGGCATTTACATCAATAAGCTAGAGGAGTGTCTGGAAAATGTAGGTTGCAAGGGCAACATCCTTGCTGGTATAATCATTACTCTTCTCCATGATGTTGATGATATCAATCTTCTTGAAAAAATCCATGATTAACTAGACAAGTAGCTAAAGACACTTCATGTCTAATGCTCCAATATGGGTATGGTATTCAATACTAATAAGACTAAATTCATGATCACCAAATCCAAAAAGATCACCCATGGTAGTTTCGTCTATGATAAACATAACTAAGAGCAGGTTTCTTCTTATAAATATTTCGGTATTGACATGCGTCATTAGCTCAACTGGAATTATAACATTGAGAAAAGGATTATCAGAGGCAGGATAGCTTATTATGAGCTTGAAACCAATTATAAGTTTGTCGATATTTTCATTTGGAGTAAACAATGTTCCTCTTTGAGACTCTCATCACCTCTATTCTCTTATACAGATGTGCAGTTTAGGGTTACAATATATCCAAAGAGTCGCGTAGAAAGATTGAGATGAATCAAAAGAAATTCATAACATACAACCTCAAGATCAAGTGAAATACCCCCTAACCTATCCTATTGATCGAATCTGGCCTTTCCCCCATTGAAAGTACAACTATGTTTAGATATATGATGTTTAAGAAGAAGCTTTACAACATGGAATCTAAGAGGCTCCCAAAGGTTGCTTCTAATTTTAGTCAAAACCCCCACCTTCACCTTAAGCATGGGTGACATAAGGATGCCTGGTCTTGGCTCGACCTTTGGGGGATTAAGGAGGAGATCATCATGGGAAGCAAGGATAATGTCAAATATATTGTTACCTCCAATTTTAAAGACAAGTTGTCAAATGATAAGGAGGTGGAAGTTAAAAGGAATCTAAGATACTATAAGGAGGTGATCAACCCCACACTCGATAACCATATTTATCTCTTTGTGTTGACTAGAACTAAGAAGAAAATAAACATCGCTAGGATACAAAGTAATGCTCATGAGATTCGAAGTGAAACTAGGCAATGGGCTACTCCCAAGATTCCATCAGACAATAGAATCTATCAGATTTGTGATATTGAGAAGGTGGAAGATGAAAACACTTCCTTCTTCCTGACTCTTACTCACATCTGCTCTAAATTCCTTAACATATGACACGTTTCCAATCTTATTGAATTATTAAGGAAACCCAACTATAGCAATCTTGGAGCCCTTGTTTCCCTTATTTGTTATCATAGAAACAATATTTTGAATGTTATGAAACCAACTCACAAAATATAAGAAGAGTTAGATCAACGACTTTAAAATAAGCCTCTTTGAGGGGGAAACCTCCTTTACATTACACAAATGAACAATTCTTGGATGATTTAAAAGAGAAGACCTCCTTTGTCTATATAGGAGTCTAAGGGGTCAAAATATAATCAAAGGCGACATAACAATAATATTATAAGGGCACAAAAATAACAATGGTTGGCTTTTATGGGGCACAACAATAACAATATGAGGACTACATGGGCACAACAATACAATAAGGGGGTTGCACTAATAACAATAAGTGGATACACTAGTAGTATAGGGACCTAACATTCCCTTTTTATCCAAGAAAGTCTTTTCCTCAATGCTTGAGTAGTTTTGGATGCTTCTGTATAAAATTATCCTCTTCCCTTGTGGAATATTTAGCAGGTAAGTTCTTCCACTTTATGAGATACTATAAAATTAATTTATTTCATAGATGTCGGGTTCTCGTTTCCATGACAATATTCAAGTTCCATCATGATTTTTCCTTCCTCATTAAGTTCTCACAATATTTCTTGAAATGGGAGCTTCTCACCTATAACCTTCTTTAAACATGAAACATGGAGAATTAGGTGCACTCGAGAAGATGTGGGAAACTCCAATTTGTATGCCATGGTACCTATATTTTTCAACACCTTGGAAGGACCGTAATACTTTGGTGATAATTTCTTATCGTCCTTAGCTTGCTTTAGGGAAATTTGTTTGTATGGTTGTAGCCATAAAAATACCTAGTCACGTAGATCAAAACTTGTTTCTCTCTGATGTTGATCTGCCTATTGTTTCATTTGATTCTGCGTCAAAGTGAGGGTATCATTTAAGAGTTAGATAACTTGCTACTGATGTTTGATGTGATATTCCATTACTTGAACCTTAGAATGATTGTCCAAGACTTTTTCGAGGTCTATAGAAATAGATGATTTCATTGTTTGAACCTCTAGTGAACATAATCATGGAATTATGCCACGTTTTTATTTCTTTAGAATCTTTGTCATGCCATTAGACATTATTATATTTCCTTGCTTCCCTGCAATACCCCTTAATCTAACTTCCTTTCCTTCCAAAAAGAAAATTCAAAAAAAATTCTTGAAAATTAAATTTTATCATACCCAAATATTATAACCATTAGACTCCTACTACAACATCAACACCGCCCATTGTTATGTAAGTCATTGGACTAATAAATACATATTCTCACATGGATAACTTGATATTATGGAACTTTTGAGAGGTATTTATGATTCATCCATTTGCAACCATCACGTGACACTCTAGTACTAGATATAGGAAGCAATTCAATCCCTTGGCTATCCTACAATGAATACAATTATGGGTACTACCCCAATCAATCAACACTATTACCTTTTTATTCTTGATATTACCTTCTCTCTTGAGAGATTGATGAGTGGTAATTACAATAAATACATTACAAGATATGGTCAGTTCATTTATCCTTTCTCTCACTTTGGTTTGTAACACCCCTCCCTTGTGTACTACATTATCGTAAACCTAAGCTAAGTTAAAGCTAGGCGTGAAATGCTCCTTTGTGTGTTAAATGTTTGTAAACCTAAGCTAAGGAAAGCTAGGTTTGATACCCTCCATTGTGGGTTAAACTATTCTAAACCTATGCTAAGGAAAGCTAGGTGAAATGTAATATGAAAAGAAAATGTGTTATTAAATAAATTAAAAAAATAAATCACTTGGAAGGTGGAGCACCGAGAGAGAGGAGATGCTTGCCAAATACCATGAGGAATGGGATGGAGATGAATCTTTCATGATAATCTTCTAGATAGGATTCTAGGTAAGTTTGAATGGATTGGATATCCATCACACAAAAAAGCTTTGGCGGAGATAAAGACAAGATTTTATGTGGAAAAGCGTCATGGTAGATAGAGACGAGCTTTTCTAGATAAGACCTAGGCAAATGGAAAAATCCATAAAGAGGGACATTGCTAATGGTAACTAAATCATGAAAGAGGGTATTAAATACCCAGTGCATTGATCAATTGGGGATAGTTGATCCTTGGCAAGATCTTCGGCTTGGGGGGAATTAGTTGTGATTCATGGGTGGGTGGTGGTTATCCTCCCTTCAATAGATGTTTTAGTGGGATTCATGGTGTGAAATATTTTGTATGATGATTTCTTCCCTTTCTATTTTAAATTCATTTACCTTATGAAAGAAATTGTATAAATTTTATAGCAATGAGAATGATTGAAGGAATTACATGTGACTCTTACAGATGAGTAGATTTACTTATGGTCACAGAATTTATGAGATAATGTTATATGGATGAAAGTGACAATTTTGGCATAACAATGAAATTATAATTTAGCTTGTTAAAGGATCAATGTATATAACTTATGTAGTATTGGTATATCTAATCCCTTCTTAAGGTAAATAGTCATGCTTGGGACATTTATTGCCTCCAAAAGAAGAGGCTTAGTAGGTAGTTGTAGTACTTGGGCCATGGAGCTATTTTTACTTATGATCAGAATTTATTTGTGACTATTGTACATAAGAAATGTGGTAGCATTTTTTTTGAGTTGATAATGAAAGGATTTTTATATGAATGATCTCATTAATGATTCTATGGAATTAACTTCATGAGGTGGCCATATATATATTAAGATATGAGATAAATAATGGCATGAGATGTGGGTGCATTCAAACCAATTAGGGGACAATGACCCTAAATGTTATAATCAAAGATTCAGTGTATTCTAAGCCATGGATGTCAAAAGAATGGTATCCTATGGGGCTAGTCTAGCTGCTTTTGCATGTTACATAAACAAATATATGACTGAACATTTTATTATGCATGTGGAATTAGGAACATGATTCCTAGCCA
>APFE030937887.1:0-17226 GCA_000404065.3 Pinus taeda
GGCTACATATAAAATTACATGAAAGTGTAGAAAATGATCATGGCGTTGAATCCATTATTGAGAGGACTCTCGACATGTCCATAAAGGTCGCCTAAATTCACGGATCTGTTCGGCGGCCCACTCTTTTTAATAAGGATGGATATATACACACTATGTATACTCTTTCAGGCATTCACAGGTACCTTCCCTGTTCTGATAATAGAATTTATCCCCGTTTGAGTTACGTCGTTTTAGGAATCCTCAGATTGTGCTCTTTTTCTCTCCGTCGACATTAATTCAGTTTTAGATCTTGACCAGCAAGCCGCCGGTTAAAATTAGGGTTACAACACTCGACTTCTTCGGTGGATTCATTACGTAATATGGGTACGAATCTCAGCAGAAGATCAGGGCTGAGAGCTTAGATATGCACAGGCCAGAAAACATGAGGCCTCCTTGCAGGGTTTGCCCTTCCCGAGTCCAAGACAAGCATTTTCTGGTTTTCACTCAGGACAAAGCAACGAAACCAGAAGCACAGGTGTTACACGCAATGTCAGACCAGACCTTCAGGCTTCAAAATAGAGCATTTTATGCGTTGAACAGGATTGCTTACCAGGTGAGACAGCGCCAGCAGAGGAGTGTACGCCTTACACACTTTCAGGCTTCAGGCAGGCAAGTGGGCAGGCGTTTTTTTCTTCCAGAAATTGGTATGCAGCTTCAGCGCAGGCAGGCAGGCGTTTTTCTCAGAAGCCTATCACTCAGCAGTGTAGGCAGCGTGCAGGCCAGGCATTTCACTCAGCATCAGATGTGGGACAGAAGGCAGGCAGGAGTTACAAGGTTAAAAATAGAACCTGGGACTTGTGCTCTGATACCATGTCAGGCTAGGAGTAACTCCACAAAAACTAATGCGTTTATTCGTTGAACCAGCTATCTAATATATACAAGAATGTGATTTTTCAGTTCATCTTCTCGATGACTGTTCACATTCAGTTCCCCAATCACTGAGGATTAGGTGTCAACAAAGAATACCATAGGGACGCGATTTTCTCCCATCAAAGCCTTCCAACGTCGTAGGAGACTGGCTCAAAGTCGGAGACCCGATCGCTTTCCAACAAGCGATAGACATGATGCAAGTTGACGCGCCCTCATCAATAACTGTACGATAGATCATTTTTGAATTGATGATGACTTGTATGAGAAAGGCGATCTGATGAGGCAACCTTGGGACATGGCTCTTGAGATCAAATCTGATCAAATCCGAATCTGTCGGGTCGATGCCACCGATGGTCGATAGCAGGGACTTCCTCTGAGGGGGGCAGCTCTGGAGAACCTCTAAGGCGGACATAGCCGACGAAGCCTGTGCTACGTCCTCAACTATGATATAGTGATGGGCAACACAAGCATTTGGGTTGTAAGATGATCTCCTGAGTACTCCTTTGGGAGGGAGTCGGATGGTCGTCTCAGTACTTGGTCTCTCGATATGGAGCGGACCAGAGCTGGACGGAGGAGCGCTTGAGGGAACCTCGGGCTCCTTCCCGGAAAACGACGGATACTCCTTTGTTCGAGTCGTTACATGAACGAGAATGGATCCAGCCATGAAGACTTGGGAACCAAAGGGAGAAGAAGACGAAGATGGATCAGCCACCATTTGAGTCTGTTGAGAGGGGAAAGGTTCTTTAAGAACCGCAGGAATCCTAGGAGTGCCTTTCAACAAGCGACTAACTTCGGACCGCCTTGGGCAATCTTTGGTATAGTGACCCTCATCGCAGATGAGACAAGGATACTTGGGTTTATGCTTAGCTCCTTCCTTAGATGGAGGTTTGGATAAATTTTGTTTAGGTTGCTCGGACTTATTCTTTGCTTTCCCCTTTTTCTTTCCTTTCGAGGCCTTATTCACCGTGGTGGACTGGACAGCGTTAACTTCGGAAGTACTTCCAGAATTTGAACTACCCTGAGAAGTGTTTTCGTTAGAAGCATTCGATTTTTGCTTCCCAAGGTTCGAGGATGATTTTTTGGACGACGGATTCACAGAGCCAATAACTCCATCAACAGATGGCTTTGGTGGAGCCTTGGATGTACCGGGTCTCGGGGCATCAGGAAAATACTCATATAAAGTACTTGACTGAGAATAAACTAATTCAAGGTACTGAGCACGCGCGATAGCTTGCTCTTCAGTTACGCAAGCTCCCATGGCAATGTCCCGTGCAATCTTAGGGACAAAGGAATTTGTGAACCAATCGGTGAGGAGTTGATCAAGAATCCAAAAATTGATCAACCGATGACGCCTTCTCCATTCATGTATATGATCAGAGATGTGCATCGCCGTGTCCTTTTTTAGAGACGTAAGGAGATGGGTCCCCGTCTCATACCGAACGGGTAACTGAAAATGAGTGAGGAATGCCATTGCCAATGAATTGAAATCTTGAAAAGATGCACGGGTCAATTCAATGTACCATTTAGCAGGGAGCCGATGAGATTCCTTTGAAACAGGCGAAGCTGGACCGAATCATTAAGCCAAAAATTGGACAAACACCAAAGGTGATAAGTCATTACATGGGCTTGAGGATCCTCTCCAGCTTTGCTGTCAAATTTGGGACAATCGCCGGGTATCTTAGTTGGAACTGGTGGCCATTGTGGATTATGCAAAATAGGATCATTGGTTAACTTTGACACATCGGGCAGTTCCAACGTTGCTAAAAATGGTAGTTGTGGGTTGAAGGACATCTGCGGATATGAGGTAGTGCCAGAGTTCCATCCAGTTGCTGGTTGCCCCCATTGACTTTGTCCGGACGGACTAGGTCCAAAAGGACCTTGTCCATAGGAACTCTGTCCATAAGGGTTATATCCATAACTGGATGGTTGATTCTAGTTCTGCCCCCCAGCACCCCATTAGTTACCATACTGACCGGCAGGAGCAACATTGGGTTGTTGGTAATTTTGATAAGGGGTGGCCTACGCCTGTTGATAATTTTGATACGGGGCAAATTGATTTTTCCCCTAGGGTTGTTGGTATCCATACGGTTGTTGGGCTCCATATTGAGCCTGGGAACCAGGTTGCGTTTGATAAGAAGGTTGGGATTAGTACCCACCTTGCGGCTGGAGACCAGTTTGATTTTGGGGCTGGTAGCCGGGTTGAGCTTGAGAAGCAGGAACCATCTGCATGCACTGTTGAGCAGGCCCAGAGAGATATCCTTGCGAAGACTGAGGTTGGTCCATCTGGCCGGAAGGTTGTCCTGGTTAGATCTGAGACGGACCTACTTGCCCAGAAGGTTGAACTTGCTGGGTGTTTGGTTGTCCTTGCGCAACCGAAGGTTGTCCTTACAGACCAGATGGCTGACTAGGCTGAGCAGTGGGTTGGCCTTGTTGCATGTAAGGCTGGCCACCTTGCCCAGAAGGGTAGCCTTGCTGGTTTCCGGGTTGTCCTTGCTGCGCGTAAGGTTGTCCCGGATTCCTGTAGGGTTGACCCGAAGGGTATCCCTGCTGGATTCTAGGTTTTCCTTGTTGAGCATAAGGTTGTCCCAGGTTTCCAGAAGGTTGCCCAAGATATGTAAAAGACGGACCACTAGAGGCCGAAGGTTGTCCCTAGGAGGGTTGTCCTTTCGAGCCTCCAGGTTGCCCCGGATAGTTTTGGCCATAATACTGCTGCCCATAATTAGGCTGCATGTAAGATGTCTGACCTTGGTATGATGGTCCTTGATACGGCTGCCCTTGATTCGGATGGAATTGGCCACCACCGTAACCAGTGGTACCCCAAGAAACATTCAACGGAATTGAAGACTCAACCGCGGGTTGAGCTGACAAGGAGGTATAGAAATGATGACCTATAGGGTCATAATAGGGGCCTTGCGCGCCTGGATTTTGGACAGCATGCAAGTACTTAGAATATGCCCCCCCTGCTGAAATGGCATCAGAAGAAGGTGGGGCACTGCTTGCAGGATGAACAACTCTGGCAGCATGTACCGATTGACCACTACGTACCAGACCACGGGATGGGCCGACAACAGTAGTTACGACGAAAGATGCCATAATGGCGCTAGCAACCAGAGTCAACGATGCGACCCAAATGATCGGATTGGTTGGAACTGACGTGACAGCGGTATGGTGAACTTGGGAAACAAAAGGTCCCATAGTGGGAACGATGTTATTATCCCACATAGAAGAGGAATTCCCAGAGCCCATGGCATCCCTCAGAGATCTGTAGCGCGCAGGCATTGTAATGCCGAGAGGTGTAACAGTGTAGGGCGTAGATATGACCGGGGATGTGGCTGGGATAGGAGTCTCAATACTTGACATAACAGGTGTTCCACTCGATACAGGAGATGCGTCTTCCATATTAGAAGAAGCCATCAGGGTCGAAACACCAGTAGGAGTAGAGGGAAAATCCTCTTCGGAAGGCTCCCAAACAGAGTTCCAAAACAAATCGTAAAGCTCGTCCTCTAGAGCACGAGAGTTCAACGGTTGGACACTTGGAATAACAGGGAAAGTGTCACCACAAACCGATGTCTCAGGAGCAGCAGAAGAAGGAGACCCTTGGTCACTCGGGACGGGAGACGGGATCAATGGATCCGCCAGGATGATCGAATCAAACAAAAATCCTAGACAAGCTAACGATAAAAGACCCTACCCAAAACTAACGCAAACAAGATCTAACAAGGTAAATGTAATCGTGGTCGAATAAATTTTTAAGACATTAAGACACAACTTGACCTTTTCATGTTTTAAGAGTCGAGAAAAGGACAAAAGATGACTCTAGTCGCCTTCGAATATTTAGTGAGTCCGAAGTGACAAATGCTCAAGTGAGCCTTTTCTTTTAAGGAGTCTGAAAAGGATCAGAAAGTGACTACTCTGGAGAAACTAGGCAAGGGGTTTACCAGACAATCTGTAAAACTGCATATACATCTTAGCAGTCATATGAAAGCCAAGGACTTTCCGTACGACAGTCAATCTTCCCGAATGTTGTGTTCGGTGCCTTACGGGCTGTAAGGCGGCAGACATGGCTTCCTGTGGATCAAGGATGATAACCTAGTGGAGTCTCCCCATATATACGCGACAGTACGTGGGAGCACAAGTCCGTACTAGACCACAGTTGAGCCACACAAGAAGGAATCACCCAACATTAATGTGAGAACAAAAGTGACTAGGTTTAATGACGCCGGAGCACGTCTCTAGCCTAGACCTCTAGAATGTGAGCGTTATGTTCCAATGCATTTTTAAGTTCATTCGATTTATTTGAAAGTTGATCTTGAGTTAAGTTTCGGTTTTCAGGTCCTACCGTATGTAATTTCTCAAAATCCCTAAATGCAATCTATATGCCAAAACATTTCATTCCATTCAATGAATGCTAATTACAAGAGAGTTAGAGAGCTTTCATGCAAACGAAACGATCACGAACAACACAGATTTTCCCTAATGCAGCTAATGCAAATCAATAAACCTTTCTTTAAGATCACCAATTCACTAATCAAAATGAAAAGTCCTAATTTCATTAACTGTTTCAAAGCGAAAGAGATTTTCTTTTTCAATAATGGCAAAATGCACTAGAGAAATTTTGAGAAATAACAGTAACAAATTCTAACCAATACACACACGTTCAGTTCCTCAAAACACAAATCAAGCATCCAAAGAATAAAAAAGGTGCCAAAGACAACAATGAGTCGTGTGATCTAGGCTCAAAGTGAGACTAAGCGGAATTCAAGTGAAGACGAAGCAAATCACCTAAATAACACAATGAAATGATTCATGACTACCAAAAAAGTGTAAGGAAGCAAGCAAGAGAGTCGACTGGACAACAAAAAGATCAAAACACCTTAGGAAAGCTCGATTCACAAGGCCATTAGATGCCCTAGGGCTTGAAATGCGAAATCGGTAGAAAAAAGCGAACACCCAAAGGGTAGCGATTGAAACTAGTCAAATCACACTCCAAGACACTCCAGTATTCTAATAAAGGTACTTAGGACAAAAAAAAGCTCAAAAAGTTGAGAACCAAGCAAACTTCAAAAGTTTACAGGCCTGGCGCGACTGTCAGGCTGCAACTAGCACCTTTCAGGGATTGGCACGGGTTGTAAGTGTGCAACATGCGCCAATTGGCGCGACTGTCATGCTATAAACTAGCGGCAGTCGAGTTTCCTATGGAAAAATAAAAAACAAAAGAGCCAAGGCTAAACCAGCAATACCTAAGTACTCTCAAGAGGCAAAAACAACACAGGTATCCAACCCAGAAAGAAAAACAAGCGGGAGAAACCAAGGAAACAATCAAGGAACAAGGCAAGTCCCAAGTCATTCAGTTTGCAAACCAAACTAGAGATGGACTAAAGTAGCGTTGATCTACTTCGCTAATGCAAAGAAATAGCGTTTCGAAGGATATCTGGCTAGACTTCAGGCTCCGTCTAAAGTTTACAAATCAAACAACAAGACAAGATAAACAAACAAGGCAAAAGCCAAATCCCCAGCGGAGTCACCAAATTGTTGTGTAGGTAAATCCCCTCTGTGGATAGAGGTGATCCCACTAGCCTAAATAGGGTCTAGCAAAAATCAAACAACGCTAACACGCAGGTTCCTAATTTCAAAGTAAAGGCAAATGATGAGAGCCTACCTCGAATCCAATGCTTATATTCGTAGAAGAGTCGTCGCTTCCGTTCTTTCGCTTCAGCTGGTCACAATCCTCACGATCCCCGTGAATAGACACCTGTACATGCAAAGAACAACGCAAATACAAGCATAAAATCCAAGAAATGCAACTATGTATCAGTCAAAAAGGATACAACTCAAACATGATAATAAAGACACATGAGTGGAACCATAATGATAGTCGTCAATTATTATTGATAAACAAAAGAGAATACAACCAAGTTCTGACGTCAAATCCTCCTTTGGCTGGGTGAATCAGCAACACATGCCTTGCAAATCTTGTAAGGGATGGGAACAAGCCTCTCTCTCCTTGATTACTTGGACTTGGATCTCCTCCTTAAAGATTTAGCCTCATAGGGATCAACAAGGCCTCTTGCAAGATGAGCTTAGCAATTCTCAGACTTTGGGACTTAGATTTGGGAGCTTGAAAAGTAGAATTACTAACTAGCTTGTCAAAGGGGAAAGGACAAGCTTATATAGAGGTAGGAGGAGTAGATAAGACCGTCCACTTGATTCATGGGATTGTCCTTATCATGAGGAAGCTTCCATGAGAGGTGGAGAACTACTTCCCTCCTTGGGAGATACGAAGCCCAACTGAACCAACTCAAAGTGGAATTAGTTCATGGATAGTGTGGAAGGAACCTTCAGAAGTTTGTTTGTTAAAAACTTTACCCAACCGGGTTGGCACTAGTGCAACTCTAAGACAGAGCGCCAACTAGCGCCCTCTTTGGAGGATTTCTCCCATTGGCGCGAATAGCGCCAATGGAGAAAGGGCTATATTTTTTGGTATTTTGTAGAAGGTGTCTTCAGGGCATATGGAGTACATACTTTAAGGGATACAATGCAGGTGTTTTCAAGTTATGTCACTTCTCACAGGTCTCGGAATAGGTCCTCCAATGTACGGAAGAATGGGGTAACAGGGACGGTGACAAAATACTGTGTAACAATCAGTTTTACCTTTCTGTTGGTTTCTTTTATGCTCAATATTGTCCCATGGTAGCTTGCATGTAGATGCATCATGTGATCCATTTCCTTTGCAGCGAATATAGTGTAAATCTTCCTTTTCTCCTTGAGAATGTCTGCCCCCCCTGCCTTTGAAATATCTTCCTCTTCCTCTTCGTCCACCTCTTCCTCTTGTAGAATCTTGAGCAAGATGTTTTTCTTTATGAGCAAGGCACACAGTCTCTTCAGAAGACTCATGGGTTGTCTTCTTTCCAAAATCTTTTTCTCTTTCAGCAAACTTTTTCACAAGAGAGTCAAAGGTTATATCTTTGAGATTTCCATTTGCTTGCAAAGACTCAAGATAATTGGAGTAAGTAGGATAAAGTGCCTTGAGAAAAGCAATAAGAGGGATATCCAGCACAACCTTAGTGGATTTGATATCATGAATTATAGACTTTACTTCAGATGCAAAAGCAAGAGGATCATTATTTTGCAGTTCAAGAGTGAAGAGTTTAATCATGAGTTGGACGACTTCAAGTGTAGAATGTGAGTCATACAATTCTTTGAGCTTTTGTAAAGCTTCAAAGGCAGTTGAATATGATGAAATATGGCGACTCACCTCTTCATTTACAGATGCTGCGATTAATGCATAAGCTTTTCTATTCTTGTTTTCCCAAATGACGAGCTCTTTGTCTGAGGTAGGCTATACTGGGTCATTGTCTCCTTCTCCGACACACACTCCTCTCCACAACTCATTGAAGATGAGGGTGTGTTTTATCATCCGGGACCATTCAGGATAGTTCTCCTTGCCAGTGAGAAGTATTCCTACCATAGAGATGATTGAATGCATTCTGTAAAAAATTCGTTGATAGAAAAGAATACTTCTGCCAATATACAGTAACAATGTACTCAAAAATTTCTGTGGGAAACAATCTTGGTTGTTTAATTCATATCACAGTCAATAATCAATCATTCACTGCGAGCTCTACAAAGTCAGAGCAGCAACGACATCAACCGCGAGCTCTACAAAGTTGGAGCAGCAACGACATCACAATTTGAAAGCTCACTGAAAGGAAAACACCATAAATTCCTTTGATTCTCTAGACCTTGAATCCAGTAATAAAAATATGGCAGCGTTAAAGTGCTGGACAGTGTAAAAAATATGGGACAACATTAAAGATATTTTAAAGATACACTAAAAATGTGTTGTCCAACCGATACCATATATATGTCAATACAAGCTTCAAGTTTCATCTACAAATTTAACTGCATATCACACTAGGACCACTCTAGCACATCGAAAATATACCTGAATTTTAACTGCAACAATTATTTTTTTTCATAAAATATGCTTGACGTGAAAAAGATGCACGAACTCCAGCCTGTATAGCAATGGCTGCTGAATGGAGGCGAATGTATGCTCTCCGCATAAGCCAATTACGAGTATTCTTTTGAATAAAAAAGGTTGTAGCTTCAACACATATGGACAATGTTCAAATGGAAATGCATTCAACTGTTATGGGACAGCGTTAATATGATTCAACAGATATGGAAAACGTTCAAATGGAAACGCATTCAAATGTTATGGGACAACGTTTTATGATTCAACAGTTATAGACAACGTTCAAATGGAAACACATTCAAATGGAAACCATATAAATGTCAATACCAGGAGCTATCTCCCACACAGAGATACCATTCAAATGTTATTATCCAAATGCATTCAACTGGAAATGTAGCATTAATATGATTCAACACCAACAACGTTAATATGATTCAACACCAACAACGTTAATATGATTCAATACCAAAAACGTTAATATGATTCAATACCACATACCAGGACCTGGAAAACTTCAGACCTTCATCAATGGTGGCGTATCTCTGCAGTGGCACCCAGGCATTGAACGCAGAATACAAGAAATGACAGTCATCGGCGCTAAAACAAGAAATGACAGTGCTATAAAAAATTGACAGTATGGACAGATGTGCAGCGCTGGCAAAGGTAGGTTATCTCAGGACAAAGGGGAATAAGGCAGAGGTAGAGGCAGAGGCCAGGACAGAGGAGTTACAAGAGCATAATAGCTAAAACAAGGAGCTGGCTCTGATACCATGTCAGGCCAGGCAGTAACTCCACAAAACAAACAACTGATTCGTATATTATTCCATAAGTAGGTCATTGTTATATACAATAGGGAGTGATTGTTCAGTTCATCTACCGATGACTATTCACATTCCTAATTTAATTATTTACATAAAATTCCCCCAATCATGAAGATTAGGTGTCAACAGTTGCATCTGCTATGATATCAAAGCCTAGTCCCTCCAAGCTTGTTTTTTCCTCTTGTATTTCATCTGCATTGGGAATGCATCTAGGACTCTTGATGGTACCGTTATGACCTCCTCCCCTATGTATTCCCCTCATCCTTCCTTGTCTGAGCTTGGCTCTCTCCCTACTGTGGATCCCCACTATAACCTTAGGCCCAAACTCCCCAAGCGAGATTCTTCTGCTGGGGTGGGGGGACTTGGCAATCTCGTACCTAGTCTTGGCCATGGTAAATCTAGAGGTAGAAAATCTCAGATTTCAACAACATATTTGAAGGCCATTTTAGATATAGCAGAAGCCAAGCAATAGTCTCTTGATGGGGTGCTTAAAGCAGCACAGGCCCTTGCGAAGGTTACTACATGATTGTTATTATCTTCAATTGCAGGGGGTTAGCTAGTTCCCAAAAAAAAAAACCAACCCTTCAAAGATTGATCCTTTCCTCTAGTCTTGAAATTATTTTTCTTTAGGAAACAATGCGTCCAGGAGATATGATTGCTGAAGCATTGAATAAAATGTTCCCTCCTTGGTATTTTTTCTCCTTGGATGAAAGGGTTTGATCAGGGGGTTTGGCCATGGGTCTCAATTTGACGTTTATTAAGGTCTCCAACACATGGGGCTCTGATATGGTCCTTAGAGAAAACATTTACTTAGCATAATTAAGCATGGGTTTAATTGTTGTAAATATATATGGAATTTTCCATGATAGAGCCCCTTTCTAGAACAATTTAATGGTTGTCATTCATGAAATAACTCGTTTGTTTATGATATCCAAAACTTTTCTTTCTTGTAATAATTTTTGAATGTGCTTTGTTTGAGCCGAGTCTTGCATCTTTGTAGGTCACTATGGAGATATCTACTATTTGTATGGGGTGCATGTCTCTCCTAAAGGTTCATTATTTAAAAATAATAAATGATTATTATATTTACATATTCAAAAATAGTAAATTATATATTTTTAAATGTATTTAATAAATAAAAGATTTTATAAATAATTTGAGGCCTCTATAGTTATTCATATTGTTGTTGAAGATTTAGTGAAATTAAGTGTGTAGTGTTTTAAATTTTATTTTGTTTTATTTTCTATTTAAATTTTTACATAATATTTTATTTTTTTATTTAAATTTTCCATTAAATTAAAAATAATATTTTGAGCAAAATAGATCTTGTTATGTTATATAAACATAAAAATAAGATGAATATCTTTATGGTTCATTGATGGAGCTAATATTCTTTGTTTCTAAATCTCGTCAAGATGTCACAGGCACTTGTGAGCATGCAACTTTCTACCCTCAGGGAATCCAAGATTTCACTTTCATTTTCCCGTTTGGATTTTTCAGTTTACACTGTGTGGAGGCAGTTCTAGGTAATAATGGATTGTTTTTTCGAGGATTTGAGCATATTAGGAGACAATTTGAGGGGGTTTTACTACAGTAAAAAATGATGGTCGCGTTAATTTAGACCCTAATCCAAAGGATATTCTGGCTATTTGGCATCTTGAACCCACTTAGAAAAATTTGGCGAAAGTGCATTATCGTTCTAGCATATTGCATACAAATTAGGATGACACATTAGCGTCGCTGTCCTTGGATGGGATTTTTGGTTCCTTGGATAGGTGACAAGCAGATTCTAACCGGTTGAATGTTTGGGGCATGGCGACGGCTCAAGAAGTGAGAAAACCTAGCTAGTTTCCAGCACTAGTGCATAATGGAGTATCACTTTTGGGTAATCTGGAACAAGCTCCCCCAAAGATCTCATAAACCCTTGTGTCAGATGTACCTCGACTTTAGCTATGCGAAGGGCCCAATGATATTGTTTGAAGCCGTGGGGTGGTAAGTTTCAACGACATTAATCCTCTTATGTCTCCTTGGGTTTCGATGGTTGAAGCTTTTTTTCCAAAATCTAGTGAGCATTTGTCCTTGAATGAGATTTTCTTACAAGATGATTTGGCCCTGTCACATTCTCAAGGGCCTAAGCTAATTTTTTCAGTGGGAGTCATTGATGGTGTGGTATCGACAATATTCGAGCTGATTATTTCACGGCATAGGGCCCCCTTATCTCTGATTAAATTGAGGTGTTTCAAGAAGGATGGAAGGAAAGGATATCCCATGACAGTGTGTTGGGGCTTCCTCCTGAGTTTGTTGTGTTGGAATTCCTAGGTGGGAGTGTGCAAAAATGAGTGGATTCATATGATTCCTTTTTCGAGGTTCAACCTCAAGATTTTGGAGTAGCTAATACGGGTGGAACTCCCACAGTTGATGAGGGTTTGGCCACCCATCGAGAATGTGATACTAGGGGTTCTGAATCCCTAGAATCTGAGTAGCTAGAATATGTCTCAAATCAACAATTGGTCGATAGGGCCATAGAGACTAATAATGGTGAGGTTCATAAGGTGGGAATAAAATAGAAGAAACAAAAGTGTATTCATCCAAAGGCAGATGATAGGAACCTACCACTTGGTTAGGACATTCAATTCGACTCAACTATGGAAGTATCATAGCACATTCTGGTACACCGAGCGAAAGGGAACTCTTTTAGAGCGAGCGAAATATATGCATGGATCAAGAAGACATGGGACGCATCTTCGGCGAAAATGGTCCAAGTAATTATCTTGGCTCTTGGTTGGTTTATGCTCCAATTTTAGTTAGAAGGCAGTGGAACAAGACTTGGCTCAACTAGAAATTCTTGTGGATAATGAGGTGGGTTCAGGTTTAGGGGCGAAAGATCAGCAGGAGGAGAAATTGGAGGTGCAAGAGGCAAGCATCAAGGAAGCTCAATCTTCTCCTCTTGCAGGTACTTGTGTTTCTCCCTTTCCCTATTCTATATCTCATTCGGAGGTTGCATCTGCTATGATATCAAAGCCTAGTCCCTCCAAGCTTGTTTTTTCCTTTTGTATTTCATCTGCATTGGGAATGCATCTAGGACTCTTGATGGTACCATTATGACCTCCTCCCCTATGTATTCCCCTCATCCTTCCTCGTATGAGCTTGTCTCTCTCCATACTGTGGATCCCCATTATAACCTTAGGCCCAAACTCCCCAAGCGGGATTCTTTTGTTGGGGTGTGGGGACTTGGCAATCCCGTACCTAGTCTTGGCCGTAGTAAATCTAGAGGCAGAAAATCTCAAATTTCAACAACATAATTGAAGGCCCTTTTAGATATAGCAGAAGCCAAGCAACAATCTCTTGATGGGGTGCTTAAAGCAGCACACACCCCTATGAAGGTTACTACATGATTGTTATTACCTTCAATTGCAGCGGGTTAGCTAGTCCCCCCAAAAAAGAAAAACCAACCCTTTAAAGATTGATCCTTTCCTTTAGTCTTGGAATTATTTTTCTTTAGGAAACAATGGGTCTAGTAGATATGATTGCTGAAGCATTGAATAAAATGTTCCCTCCCTGGTATTTTTTTCTCCTTGGATGAAAGGGTTTGATCGGGGGGTTTGGCCATGGGTCTCAATTTGACGTTTATTAAGGTCTCTAACATATGGGGCTCTGATATGGTCCTTAGAGAAAACATTTACCTAGCAGAATTAAGCATGGGTTTAATTGTTGTAAATATTTATGGACTTTTCCATGATAGAGCCCCTTTCTAGAACAATTTAATGGTTGTCATTCATGAAATAACTCGTTTGTTTCTGATATCCAAAACTTTTCTTTCTTGTAATAATTGTTGGATGTGCTTCGTTTGATCAGAGTCTCGCGTCTTTGTAGGTCACTATGGGGATATCTTCTATTTGTATGGGGTGCATGTCGTCTCCTAATGGTTCATTATTTAAAAATAATAAATTATTATTATATTTATATATTCAAAAATAGTAAATTATAGATTTTTAAATGTATTTAATAAATACAATATTTTATAAATAATTTGAGGCCTCTATAGTTATTCATATTGCTGTTGAAAATTTATTGAAATTAAGTGTGTAGTATTTTAAATTTTATTTTATTTTAGTTTCTATTTAAATTTTTACATAATATTTTATTTTTATTTAAATTTTACATTAAATTAAAAAGAATATTTTGAAGAAAATAGATCTTGTTATGTTATATAAACATAAAAATAAGATGAATATCTTTATGGTTCATAGATGGAGCTAAGATTATTTAGTTCTAAATCTCATCAAGATGTCACAGGCACGTGTGAGCATGCAACTTTCTACCCTCAGGGAATCAAAGATATCACTTTCATTTTCCCGTTTGGATTTTTCATTTTACATTGTGTGGAGTCGGTTCTAGGTAACATTGGATGGTTTTTTTGAGGGTTTGAGCATATTAGGAGAAGATTTGAGCATATTAGGAGGTAATTTGAGGGGGTTTCACTGTAGTAAAAAAATATGGTTGCATCAATTTAGACCCTAATCCAAAGGATATTCTGGCTATTTAGAGTCTTGAACCCACTTAGAAGAATTTGGCGAAAGTGCATTATCGTTCTAGCATATTGCATACAAATCAGGATGACACATTAGCGTTGTTGTCCCTAGATGGGGTTTTTGGTTCCTTAGATAAGCGACAAGCAGATTCCAACTAGTTGAATGTTTGGGGTGTGGCAATGACTCAAGAAAAGAGAAACCCTAGCTAGTTTCCAGCACTAGTGCATAATGGAGTACCACTTTTGGGTAATCTGGAACAAGCTCTCCCAAAGATCTCATAAACCCTTATGTCAGATGTACCTCGACTTCAGCTATTCGAAGGGCCTAACGATATTGTTTGAAGCAGTTGGGTGGTAAGTTTCAATGGCATTAATCCTCTTCTATCTCCTTGGGTTTTGACGACTGAAGCTTCTTTGCCAAAATCTAGTGAGGATTTGTCCTTGAATGGGATTTTCTTAAAATATGATCTGGCCCGGTCACATTCTTAGGGGCCTAAGCTAATTTTTCCAACAGAAGTCTTTGATGGTGGGGTCTTTGCAGATATTTGAGCTGATTATTCAAGGCCATAGGCCTCCCTTATCTCTGATCAAATTGAGGTGTTTCGGGAAGGATGGAAGGAAGGGATATCCCATGGCCATGTGTCGGGGCTTCCTCCTGAGCTTGTTGCTGTTGGAATTCTTAGGTGGGGGTGTGCGAAAATGAGTGGCTTCAGGTGGTGCCACTGTAGGGGTTCAACCTCAGGAGTTTGGAGTAGTTAATCTGGGTGGAACTCCCACCATTCATGAAGTTTTAGTCACCCACCCAAAAGGCGATACTAGGGGTTTTGAATCGCTAGAATCTGAGCAGCCAAAATATGGATCGAATCAACAATTGGTCGATAGGCCCACAAAGAATAATAATGGTGAGATTCATAAGGTGGGAATAAAACAAAACAAAAGGAAGTGTATTTTTCCAAAGGCAGATGATATGAACCTAACACTTGGTGAGGGCATTCAATTCGACTCATCTATGGAAGTAACAGAGCACATTTTGGTACACCGAGTGAAAGGGCACTCATTTAGAGTAGATGGAATATATGCATGGATCAAGAAGATGTGGGATGTATCTCCAATGAAAATTGTCGAAGTAATCATCCTGGCTTGTGGATGGTTCAAGCTCCAATTCTAGGCAGAAGGAAGTGCAACAGGACTTGGCTGAACTGGAAATTTTTGTGGATAATGAGGCAGGCTCAGGTTCGAGAGCGAATGATCAGTGGGAGGAGAAACTAGAGGTGCAATAGGTAAGCATCAATGAAGCTCAATATTCTCCTTTCGTGGGTACTTGTGTTTCTCCCTTTCCCTATTTTATATCTCATTCGGAGGTTGCATATATCAAATCCTGGTCCCTCCAGGCTTGTTTTTTCCTCTTGTATTTCATTTGCATTGGGAATGCATCTTAGGATTCTTGACAAGACCATTACGACCTCCTCCCTTATATATCCCCCTCATCCTTCCTCGCCTAAGCTTGTCTCTCTCCCTACTTTGAATCCACAATATAACCTTAGGCCCAAAATCCCCAAGTGTGATTCTTTTGCTAGGGTGGGGGGACTTGGATATTAGTTATTGGTAGCATCAGATGTGTTCTAGACATGAAAATTGGTGGGGAGGGCAAGGCACATGATTTCTAAAGAACCCAAAAACCGTTTGGTGAAATTCCAGACAAATTGTATTTTATTAAAATAATTAATATTTTTAATGGGGTTCCTAAGTCTAAACTTAGGAAAATTAAAATATTAATGGGTATTAATCAAAATATGGGTGAGAATGATCTAGAAGGCGGATTTAGTCATGTTTTAATCTTAACCATTAATTAGAGACTTAATCTCAGTCGTTGAAGTCTCATCGAGAAAAGGATAAGAAGGAGGCTTGGGGTTCATTTAGAGACACACAGAGAGATCAAGGAAATCGATTTTTTGAGGTGAGAAGTTCTCAGGAGGGAAATTTATTTTGGAGATCTTCCAGCAGAGGGGCAGTGAAAATCCGAGAGAACGAATTTCTGGAACGTACGCGGTAGAGAGAGGATAGAAAGACATCCAAAAGAGGGATGTTGTTGGCCTACATAGTGTAATGCAAATAGTGAGGACAAGTCAAGTTTCTGCTAAGGGAATTCGAAGTTTAGTTGCCAGAATTGAGGGTGTGAGACTGGGAGGCAAGAAAGTTGATTTCTCAGCCAGCAGAGGATCTAAAGCAGAGAGACAGTGTAATACCCAGGAGGGATGATGGACAAGCTGCCTAGGGTGACACAGTTTGACGCAGAGGCCATCAGAGGATGATGCAAAGCCTCCAAAGCTGAAGTATCAATCATTGTTTCTCTAGTGACAGGGTGAGCTGTTGCATTGGTTTTCCTGCATTGGGTTTTTCCCAAGACTATTTTGTCCAAAAATAATTGTGTCCTATGTATCTTGTTCTTTGCTCAGTTTTCTATTTCATGTAATCAAATTTTATGTAGTGTAGGTTGCAGAAGTAATTTGCTTCAATATTCAGAGAAGAACTTGATACTATATATTAAAATCAAGTAGGTGAAGTAGATTCAGATTTGTTGTAGTAGGGGTTCCTTTAGGATTTGGAATTTTCACATGGTATCAAAGCATTGATTTTGAACAGGAATGGTGGATCCAACGCTGAGCAGAGAGGCCAATAACTACATTTGGTAGAAATTCAAATCCCCTTGAAGGGATTGCACAGTCCTTGCCGAGAAGTAGAGATGAGGAAATCTCTCTCTGAGAGAGTCGATAGAGAGATATGATTTCCAGTTCATGTGTTTGCAGAAGCAGAGAGAGTGACACAGAGGCTTAACACATTACTTGAAGGGAGCAGTTTCTGCCGGGGTGGAAATCCACTGGAAAAGAGCGAAGACACATAGAAGGCGAATTTTCTCCTTAGACAACTTTTTGCCAAAAATTTCAAATTTCTCACTTGCTGGGCAGTTGAGCAGTGGCTAGAGGAGT
>APFE030937888.1:0-13291 GCA_000404065.3 Pinus taeda
GTGGTTTTTTTGAAAGGCATATAGGGCTCCCATAGTGTTTTACAGGGAGTCTAGAGGGGTGGATGAGTCAACAACTTTGATTCATGAGTACCACAGAAGCCATCACGATAATTGCCCCTGGTCCCTACACACGAAGAACTGAAACTGTTAAGACCAAAAGTGACATGGAACTAGCCGAGAGAGCATTAAGCATAATGTAGTAGAAACATGGTTGGAGTAGAGTCCAACAAAGAGAGTGGCATGGAGATATTTTACATGACCATCATTTCAGTTTCACTCGATAATTTTGTTCTGTTGATTTTGACTACTATTGTTATTTTGTTTAAGAGAAAAACATATTTTTGTTGTAATAATCAGAGGTGATAGAGCATGCACGCTGAGACAAATAGTCATGCACAAAGCTCGATGCTCAAGCCTGAGATATTTTTGTAATTAATTTTCAAGCTCTTCCTCTCCTTATAAAAGGGAGGAAGAAACATTTATGAAAGGGTTAGAATCCAAAAGAAGAACTATGTGACTATGTGACTATGTGACTTTAATATATGCATATTTTAAAATATTAATGAAATGGTGGTGATTCCTCGTTCAATTGTTACAATATGTTACCTCTCTATTTAAATTCCATTATGTTCATGTTTCTTTTTTGATTTCATGTTATTGTAGCTTCTAGAAATGTTTCATAAGTTCTCACAACTTCATTTGTATTAACTCGTTAATGCTTATGTCTATATGGATCTTTGAGATTATATCTTTAAATTGCGCTCCATGAATCATTGCACCCAATCCTTCTTCATCTATTATGTCTATTTTTAACTCATAAAAGTATAGAATTATTGATTTTTCAAGCTCTATATGGTGAGTTATTTTGTCTCCTTATCTTCTTTCATTACTCCGCCAAAGTTGATTAAAGTGTAGGCCCTTGAACTATTAGGTCTCCACAGGTTCATATATATATTTATGTGAGTTGTATATGTGTGAAGGCTTAATACAAAGTTATACATGGCTTATGTCTTTTAATGAATGAACCAACCCATGTGGTTGTTTTTATTGGGTGTTATCCACCTTTTCTTCTGGAAAATTCAATTTTTGAGATCTTGAGGGCCAACTCCCAAAATTCATTTCAATTTTTTTTAGATCTTGAGAGCCAACCCCCAAGATTCATTTCAACTTTTTTTTTAGATCTTGGGAACTTCCCCAAAAACTATATTAGTCACTTGGCCAATACATCAACACAACTTCAAATCACACCACGTTCCATGCTCACCACGCAAATACTCACTGCAATATAATGATCATTGTACACAAATCTCCGCAGATCAGAAATTTGGTCCACTTTAATTAGATTTCCTCAGACCCTTAGTTTTGGCGATGATCTGATCTGCGAATTTCCCTTACCTATGTCACTACCCAAGCGTTGTAGCGTGACCTCACCTAGTCGTTATGATTATTGCCCATGACTGATGGCTTCCACTGCTCATGATACCACTGTATAACATTCCCACCAATGTATGTGATCTGCCATGTTGCAACTAGTCCCAAGCCATTTCACGTGCTAATAATTGGCAACAGATTGTATAGCCTCTCGACCCTCATACGCTTGTACGATGGCCCCACTTCACTACAGAAAATAGCTTCATTTCCCAACAAATATTGAATTTGAAATCAATCTATCTACCTTTCAAGGATTCAATCGTCCCGAATTTTGCAATAACCCGACTTCAATAATTTCAGTTAGTGCACAAGGCTTTCGACCTTGAATAATTCTGGTCCAACCTGAAATCGATTCTTCAACCCTGATACTTTCCCCTCACAGGAAAAAGTTGCACTCGGTTGTGAGATTCCTAGTTTGTTGATGTGGATCTGTATTCAACGCCACAATCACACTTTCTAATCAGCATTCAAACCATGGCATAATCCCATGCTGACAGTCACGATATCCTATGGAAAGAAAACTCATAATTCAATGGTGATTTGCAATGCTGGTATGATTGGCTTACCCTTGATCCGAAATTTCCGTTCCTGACATATTTTCCCAATCTCCACATAATTTTACTGGATTTCCTCAAACCCTTAGTGTTGGCGGTCATCTGTGAATTTCCCTTACCCGGGTCACTACCCAAGTTTTGTAGTGTGACCTCACCTAGTTGTTATGCTTACTCCCCACGACTGATGGTCACCACTACTCTTGATACCACTGTATAACATTCTGACCATCTTATGCGATTTGCCATGGTGCAACTGGTCTCATGTCATTTCACATGTTAATTGTTGGCAATGGATTATATAGCCTATCGACCTTTAGATGCTTGTACGACGGTCACAGTGCACTATTGCAAATAAGATAACTACTTAATGCATATTAAATTTGAAATCAATATATCTGCCTTTCAAGGATTCGATCCTCCCGAGTTTGGCAATAATCTAGCTTCAAAAATTTCAGTTAGTGCGAAAGGCTTTCTAACATGAATAATTATGCTCCAAAATGAAATCGATTCTTTGACCCTGATACTTTCCCCTCACATAAAGCATTTGGACTTGGTTGTGGGATTCCTCATTTGTTGATGTGGATCTCTGTTCAACTCCACAATCACACTTCCTAATCAACATTCACACCGTGGCATAATCCCATATTGACAGTCACGATCTCCTATGGAAAAGTATGATAAAAAACACACTGGCTGGGGGGATTTGTTCATTGGGAGGTAGGGGATGGTTCCAAAATCAAGATTGTATTGGACGCTATAAAAGGTATGGTGGGAAACCACTCATTACCTTACCCAATCCCTCAATTCCTGCATAATAAGAGATTATCTTTTTTAAATAGATTTTCTTACATGATGAACTCTGTATTGACTGATAATCATGGATTTGTGTTCGGGATATTCAATTGCTTGCGAATGGGATCATATATTGCTAATCTTAGAAATGCAGGTATCTCCCTTAATGACCAGGAGGATCAAATGACATGGGGGTGTTGCCTCAAAAAGGGGCACCCAATGGTAAAATATATATACAACGAAATACAAAGGATAGAGAAGGGGAACAAGTTTCCTACATGGATTCAGATTATATGGCAAGGGAACATTCTTAGTAAAATCAAATGTTTCTGTTGGTTAGTTATCATGGACCGATTATTAACTTGGAATAACCTACATAGTAGAGGGTACACAGACTTGGGGATCTGTCTCCTTTTCAAGAGTAGTGCTGGAGATAATGTTCAATTATTTTTGCAGTGCCCTTATGCAAAAGTAGTTTTGACAGGGGTTATGGACACTTTTGGCATCGTTCAACTACAACATTTCCCATCATTGAGGCGTTGTTTTGGGAAGGGGGTCAAGGCACAAATGACAAAGTTTCCATAAATTGTTGCAATATGAGGAGTATTGATCGCACTGAAATGGTTGGGATTGGAGCACATACAGATCTATGGTGATGCAAAACGAATCATAGAGTGGGTCAAGGGACATAATAGTTTCAATCCTTCTATATTAACCAATTGGATGAAGCACATTGGATGCTTGTAAGTACATTACACCACATCTATTTCAATCACATATATAGGGAGTAGAAGTGGATTGCAAATTTATTATCCAAAAAAGAAATAGATAAGGCACCTGGTAAGATTTTATTTTTAGTATAAGAGCAAGGAGCCATGAAATGCTGGCAGCATAAACTTTTGAAAAAGCTTGGAGACAGAATGTTGGGTATTAATTGAGAATGCAAGGAACATAAATTATTTTAAATGGGATGGCTTTTGGGTTTTTTTTTGGTCTTGGACTATGGCCGATAGATCTTAGATTATGGAACTCTATAAAATAGAAGATATGGCAATACTATTATAAAGAAAAGAAAATAAAGAATGTCTTTTTTGTTGTTTTTGAAAGACAGAATAAAAAATCATACCAATTATACTATCTCTTCTATATATATAATACCAATTATACTATCTCTTTTACATAAAAAAGCAAAGCAATGATGAATGCTCGTGATTTTTCTGGTAAAATTCCAAAAAAAAATCACCTGAAGGCTGTCTGGTTTCTCTATTAACGGTAATCCTCTTACCATTCCTTTTCTGCTCAGCAAGTTAAGACCTCCAAAGTTGAGATGTCCAAATCTCAAATGCCAAAATCAATTTTATCCTTTGGTACGCTTTGGAAAGCCTCTTGGGTAACTATTGCAATTACTTCTTTATTTTTCAAATCTGCCCTTATTCTGAGAGGGAACATCCTGTTCCTCGTCATCTTCACTTCAGCAATACATCGTTTGCTGGGTGCTCTATCCATGATGGTGCATACATCATTCACAAAGAAAACATTGTACCCCTTTTAAACAAGCTGCCCAATGTTTAAGAGGTTACATTTCATTCCATGAACATAATAGACATCTGCTATGGTTTTCTTTTTACCTTTCTTTGTAAATATTTTTACTTCTCCTTTTCCCATAACAAAAATTTTACTATCAGTCCCAAGTGTGACTTGTGACTTCACACTCTGATATAAGCCAGAAAACAAAGCTATGTTTCATGTCATATGGTTGCTGCAACTGGAGTCTAGAAACCATATGTCTTCACTGTTTTTTTCAGCCATATTACAAGCTAACAATATATTATCTTGGCTGATATTTTCTCTAGTGATATTTCCTCTCTTGTTTCCTCTGCCTTGACCTCTTCCTCTTCCAAATGACATCTGGGTCTTGAAGGCTTGCTCTAGAGATGAGTTTTCATTTCTATTCAACCTCTGCTCATGTGTTATGAGTGATGCATGAAGTTCATCAACTGAAAAGTTTGAGAGATCCTTTGTCTCTTCTATGGTGGTGACAATCACATCAAACTTTGAGGGTAGGACCCTCAACAGTTTCTCCACAATCCTCCTTTCTTCAAGAACTTCTCCATGAGTCCTTATTTTGTGTGAACAACCAGAATCGCACCCTCACATGTCTGAAGAATGAGTCAAATATTTCTTGGGCTAAAAACCACGAAGGAATATGAATATTGAATGCTTTAATTGTACATGGAGACCCTTAATTTTCCTCTTGTCCTAAAGCTACGCCAATAGCCAAATCTGAAGCATCAAAGGAAATATGGAAAGGCAGAGACTAGTTAGGACCTCTCAGAAATGGTGCCTGTACTAACTTTTCCTTTAATGTTTCAAAAGACTATTGGCAAGTTGTAGTCCAAGGAAATTCACTATCCTTAGCTAGAAGTCTGAAAAGAGGAGCAACTATCTTAGAAAAAATTTCAATGAATCTTCTATAGTAACCAGCATGTCCTAAAAATCATCTTACTTCCCTTTGAGTTTTGGGTGCAGGAAGACGCAAAATGATTTCAATCTTTGCTGGATCAACTTGGATACCTTTACCAAATTAGATTCCTCACAACAAAGAAGTACTTTTTCCAAATTTTCGAGAGCTTCCTGAAAAGAATCACCAAACACAGAAAAGTCATCCATATAAATTTCCACAAATTCCAGATCAACAAAAATAGCCAAGAGTGCCCTGTGAAAGGTAGCTAGGGCATTAGATAAGCCAAAGGGAAGCTCTCTATAAGAGTGTATCAAGCACCTAGGCAATAAATGGGAGAGGGAAATAATCTTTGAGAGTGGCTTTGTTTAATTATCGATAATCAATACAAATACGCCATATTCCATCTTTCTTAGGTACTAGCACTAATGGAGAGGCTCACTAACTGTCAGAAATAGGATAGATAAAACCGACATCCAAGAGTTTCTATACTTCTTCTTTCACAATATCTCTTAGAGCTGGATTCATTCGCCTTTGGGGTTTTTGGACAGGTCGGGCTCCTTCCTGAATATAGATATGATGTGTGCAAGTTTCAGGAGGGATACCCTTCATATATTCATAACCCCATGTAAAGGCACTAAGATGGTTTCGCAACAAATTCACAGGCTGCACTCTCTGAGATGAGTCGAAATCTGAACTAATGTACAAATATTTACTAGGGCTAATCTCAATAAGAGTAGTATCAGGCTCGGGAGTACTCAAGGTAGCGGTCAAATGCAGTGGTATAGAAGAATGGGAATCATAATTATCTTGAAAATCTAGGCTGAAAATTTGGCTCAATGTCTCAAAATTAGGCATAATGTCTAGATTATTCAAGAAGTCTTGAATCTCATCTTCTTGTGAAGACCTAGTATAATGGTGGATAAGGGAGATGGGCTGAGTCTCGTCATCACTACTTTGATCCAACCACAAAGTATCTCGAAGGTCCCGAATGGATCTGGCAGGGGAATATAAGGCAACTTTCTTCCTAGAGTCTCCATGTGAAATATACATACCACCAGAACAATATCCAATATATGCATCAACGGTAGCAAGCCATGGTCGACCCAAGATCAAAGGATGTCCTCCTACTAGTTTCTTTGGCTGAAGCAAAATGAAATCAACAGGATATTCTCAAGAATATAATGAGATGATCACATCATCTAATACACCTTATGGCTTAACTTTAGATCTATCTGCTAATTCAAGCACAGTGGGAGTAGGGCAAAGATGAGATAACCGAAGTTGATCCATGGTTTGCTTAGTCATGACATTAATGGTTGCCCCGAGATCTATAAGAACATTAGAGACAAGGACATTACCAATCTGAACTGAAACAACAGGGTTTCCAGGATCAATATATTTTTCCATAGATACACATCTTGTCATCAACTTTGCTGCCATACCAACAAATTTAATGGTTTGGGGTTCCAATTTCTTCCTACCGGGTTTCTTGAGACAGAGTTCCTTAATAATCTTTGTATAAATGGTGATCTCTTTGATGGATTGAAGCAAAGGTATATTAATGAAAATATTCCAAATCTTTGATGCCAAGCTAGTCCCAGAAATAGGCTCACTTCTTCCCATCACTAGCCTCTCTGGGAAGGGAGGCTGGTTGGAAGAAGGTGGCAAGGATCCAGAGAGTAAGGGTTGCTTGGTGACTGCTTTCAGAGAATGGTTAGGAGTTTCCTCTTCTCCCTTCTCTTAAAAAATCACTATGGGTCTATTCTGATTTTTTGATATTACAGTCCTTCCCAATCTTAATTAGATATCATGAACCCTAACTTGAATAGGATGGTACTCAAATGGTAAAGGTGGTTTTGTTACATAAATCATTTGCACTGCCTGTTACCGCCTTCCTGGTTCTATCTCTGCTCTATACAACTCTATCAACCATTAAGCATTTTGTCCTATTTACGTTTCTCCTTATATAGATCCTTGGTTGAAGGCCAAAAGGATCGTTTAACTCGTTACATAGCCGATTGCAGAATTTAGATCGTTACAACAAATTACATAACCGATTGCAAAATAAGCTTTCGACCTTCAAAATTAGGCATTTTAATAGAACAGGTCGTGGCTACCTCCAGCTATTCATTCCTCCTAAGTCCGATCTCAGCTACTCTATATTACCTTGTTGTCATAACTGGGACTCGGTTGCCTTAAGATATGTTCTACTATTGCGGCTAAGGTGGTGAAAAATTAGGCAGAAATCAAAGAGATTCAGATTTGTTGCCATGATTCACGGCGTTGGCACTGGTGCAAGAATCGATCTGCACTAAGATCAGAGGTCAAGGTGAGCATTCAACTATTAAATAACATAGGAGGTGTCGATAAGCTATGAAAGTAATTATAAGTAAGAAATCACGTAATAAATAATTAAAAAATGCTAGGTTAAGTTAAAAAATGTAAAATATGAAGTTAATGCAAAATGTGTCATCGTTCTTACACTAGTGCAAGATGAGGGCATATAAGATAGGTAAAACAGGGGTAAATGGTTATGATTTGGGAGGGGAAAAATGGTCAAAAAGGATGCAAACTAGGGGACTAACAAAGAGGGAAAAAGTGGAGGGTAAATTGGCAAATTACCAACAGAAGATGAAATCTCTATTTGACAAAAAGGCCAAGGATCGACCTCTTAAACCAGGAGATTTAGTTCTCTGATGGGATGTTCGATGACAAGAAAAAGGTAATCATGAAAAATTTGATTCACTTTGGTTTGGCCCTTCCAAAATTTCAGAGGAAAAAGGACATAATACGTACCTACTTGAAAATCTGGAAGGTGAATTTCCATTTTTCTATTAAAATTTTCAGAGCAGTCCAATGATCGTCGATAACAACAATCGAAGATTGAAGGTCCAAGGTACAGTGTACAACACAGTAGTTGGAGTACCTGCATGGCACATTAGCGGGTTCACACATGAGAGGTCATAGCCAGCTGAACAATTGGTGATCAACATTTTCAAAGCGTCAACAATAACAAATTTCCAATCATTGAACGTCAATAGTGTTAAGTTAGCAGTTTTGGGGCATGTCACATATCACGATCACGCTTTATAACCTATGGCATATCGACAATTGCAACATCACAAACATGTCGTAAATCAGAAATCGATGATATTCAACTAACCACTCTTAAGAAATTGCGGGAAGAATATGCCAATAGTATAAATCACCAAGAAAGGTCGAAAAGGATTTACAAAGGAAATTAGTGAAAAACCAAGTGTAGGTGAGCCTTTTCTCTCTCCTCTAAGACGGCCCCATATGGTGGAATGCTATTGTCTCAACAAAGCCACATGGAGCTTGACGTCATCATGACTTGGAAGTACAGAGGACATATGGCATGTAGATTCAACATTTTGAAGGGGCCTATGCGGGCATATATGGGTGACATGTGTCACTAATCAGGAAGTTCCAGTGGCATAGGATGATGTCGCATCGACTGTTACATTCAGGGGTGAAGGAAAATTGACAATTTGTGACACAGTTGCTCACTTAAAATATTGTCAATCTCAATTCATCGATAAAGGAGCTCTGATGTGGGGGATGACCAATGCTTATAAAGCGATTAAAGTAGGAAAGGTGTAGGGATGAGATTCGAGACTCTAGTGTTAAAGTGCGAGGAATGCCTTGGAAAATGTAACAAAGGAAAAAGACCCCTAGAAGGGAGTCCAAAGGCTCTAATGCTATAGGGCTAAGCACCTAGTCATAGCCCCCTGTTCATATGACAAAAAATAATAGAAAGGGATCAAAGAACAAGAGGCCTAAAGGGGATCGAAATTCGCGGTTTCGTAATGTTTTTCATTGTTAAGTGTGGGTGCTGAAAAATCCTCAATATTACACTGTGGTTTTTTTGAAAGGCATATAGGGCTCCCATAGTGTTTTACAGGGAGTCTAGAGGGGTGGATGAGTCAACAACTTTGATTCATGAGTACCACAGAAGCCATCACGATAATTGCCCCTGGTCCCTACACACGAAGAACTGAAACTGTTAAGACCAAAAGTGACATGGAACTAGCCGAGAGAGCATTAAGCATAATGTAGTAGAAACATGGTTGGAGTAGAGTCCAACAAAGAGAGTGGCATGGAGATATTTTACATGACCATCATTTCAGTTTCACTCGATAATTTTGTTCTGTTGATTTTGACTACTATTGTTATTTTGTTTAAGAGAAAAACATATTTTTGTTGTAATAATCAGAGGTGATAGAGCATGCACGCTGAGACAAATAGTCATGCACAAAGCTCGATGCTCAAGCCTGAGATATTTTTGTAATTAATTTTCAAGCTCTTCCTCTCCTTATAAAAGGGAGGAAGAAACATTTATGAAAGGGTTAGAATCCAAAAGAAGAACTATGTGACTATGTGACTATGTGACTTTAATATATGCATATTTTAAAATATTAATGAAATGGTGGTGATTCCTCGTTCAATTGTTACAATATGTTACCTCTCTATTTAAATTCCATTATGTTCATGTTTCTTTTTTGATTTCATGTTATTGTAGCTTCTAGAAATGTTTCATAAGTTCTCACAACTTCATTTGTATTAACTCGTTAATGCTTATGTCTATATGGATCTTTGAGATTATATCTTTAAATTGCGCTCCATGAATCATTGCACCCAATCCTTCTTCATCTATTATGTCTATTTTTAACTCATAAAAGTATAGAATTATTGATTTTTCAAGCTCTATATGGTGAGTTATTTTGTCTCCTTATCTTCTTTCATTACTCCGCCAAAGTTGATTAAAGTGTAGGCCCTTGAACTATTAGGTCTCCACAGGTTCATATATATATTTATGTGAGTTGTATATGTGTGAAGGCTTAATACAAAGTTATACATGGCTTATGTCTTTTAATGAATGAACCAACCCATGTGGTTGTTTTTATTGGGTGTTATCCACCTTTTCTTCTGGAAAATTCAATTTTTGAGATCTTGAGGGCCAACTCCCAAAATTCATTTCAATTTTTTTTAGATCTTGAGAGCCAACCCCCAAGATTCATTTCAACTTTTTTTTTAGATCTTGGGAACTTCCCCAAAAACTATATTAGTCACTTGGCCAATACATCAACACAACTTCAAATCACACCACGTTCCATGCTCACCACGCAAATACTCACTGCAATATAATGATCATTGTACACAAATCTCCGCAGATCAGAAATTTGGTCCACTTTAATTAGATTTCCTCAGACCCTTAGTTTTGGCGATGATCTGATCTGCGAATTTCCCTTACCTATGTCACTACCCAAGCGTTGTAGCGTGACCTCACCTAGTCGTTATGATTATTGCCCATGACTGATGGCTTCCACTGCTCATGATACCACTGTATAACATTCCCACCAATGTATGTGATCTGCCATGTTGCAACTAGTCCCAAGCCATTTCACGTGCTAATAATTGGCAACAGATTGTATAGCCTCTCGACCCTCATACGCTTGTACGATGGCCCCACTTCACTACAGAAAATAGCTTCATTTCCCAACAAATATTGAATTTGAAATCAATCTATCTACCTTTCAAGGATTCAATCGTCCCGAATTTTGCAATAACCCGACTTCAATAATTTCAGTTAGTGCACAAGGCTTTCGACCTTGAATAATTCTGGTCCAACCTGAAATCGATTCTTCAACCCTGATACTTTCCCCTCACAGGAAAAAGTTGCACTCGGTTGTGAGATTCCTAGTTTGTTGATGTGGATCTGTATTCAACGCCACAATCACACTTTCTAATCAGCATTCAAACCATGGCATAATCCCATGCTGACAGTCACGATATCCTATGGAAAGAAAACTCATAATTCAATGGTGATTTGCAATGCTGGTATGATTGGCTTACCCTTGATCCGAAATTTCCGTTCCTGACATATTTTCCCAATCTCCACATAATTTTACTGGATTTCCTCAAACCCTTAGTGTTGGCGGTCATCTGTGAATTTCCCTTACCCGGGTCACTACCCAAGTTTTGTAGTGTGACCTCACCTAGTTGTTATGCTTACTCCCCACGACTGATGGTCACCACTACTCTTGATACCACTGTATAACATTCTGACCATCTTATGCGATTTGCCATGGTGCAACTGGTCTCATGTCATTTCACATGTTAATTGTTGGCAATGGATTATATAGCCTATCGACCTTTAGATGCTTGTACGACGGTCACAGTGCACTATTGCAAATAAGATAACTACTTAATGCATATTAAATTTGAAATCAATATATCTGCCTTTCAAGGATTCGATCCTCCCGAGTTTGGCAATAATCTAGCTTCAAAAATTTCAGTTAGTGCGAAAGGCTTTCTAACATGAATAATTATGCTCCAAAATGAAATCGATTCTTTGACCCTGATACTTTCCCCTCACATAAAGCATTTGGACTTGGTTGTGGGATTCCTCATTTGTTGATGTGGATCTCTGTTCAACTCCACAATCACACTTCCTAATCAACATTCACACCGTGGCATAATCCCATATTGACAGTCACGATCTCCTATGGAAAAGTATGATAAAAAACACACTGGCTGGGGGGATTTGTTCATTGGGAGGTAGGGGATGGTTCCAAAATCAAGATTGTATTGGACGCTATAAAAGGTATGGTGGGAAACCACTCATTACCTTACCCAATCCCTCAATTCCTGCATAATAAGAGATTATCTTTTTTAAATAGATTTTCTTACATGATGAACTCTGTATTGACTGATAATCATGGATTTGTGTTCGGGATATTCAATTGCTTGCGAATGGGATCATATATTGCTAATCTTAGAAATGCAGGTATCTCCCTTAATGACCAGGAGGATCAAATGACATGGGGGTGTTGCCTCAAAAAGGGGCACCCAATGGTAAAATATATATACAACGAAATACAAAGGATAGAGAAGGGGAACAAGTTTCCTACATGGATTCAGATTATATGGCAAGGGAACATTCTTAGTAAAATCAAATGTTTCTGTTGGTTAGTTATCATGGACCGATTATTAACTTGGAATAACC
Source organism: Pinus taeda (assembly GCA_000404065.3). Classification (NCBI taxonomy): domain Eukaryota; kingdom Viridiplantae; phylum Streptophyta; class Pinopsida; order Pinales; family Pinaceae; genus Pinus; species Pinus taeda. The sequence continues at coordinate 12,269 of APFE030937888.1, forward strand.
TACATAGTAGAGGGTACACAGACTTGGGGATCTGTCTCCTTTTCAAGAGTAGTGCTGGAGATAATGTTCAATTATTTTTGCAGTGCCCTTATGCAAAAGTAGTTTTGACAGGGGTTATGGACACTTTTGGCATCGTTCAACTACAACATTTCCCATCATTGAGGCGTTGTTTTGGGAAGGGGGTCAAGGCACAAATGACAAAGTTTCCATAAATTGTTGCAATATGAGGAGTATTGATCGCACTGAAATGGTTGGGATTGGAGCACATACAGATCTATGGTGATGCAAAACGAATCATAGAGTGGGTCAAGGGACATAATAGTTTCAATCCTTCTATATTAACCAATTGGATGAAGCACATTGGATGCTTGTAAGTACATTACACCACATCTATTTCAATCACATATATAGGGAGTAGAAGTGGATTGCAAATTTATTATCCAAAAAAGAAATAGATAAGGCACCTGGTAAGATTTTATTTTTAGTATAAGAGCAAGGAGCCATGAAATGCTGGCAGCATAAACTTTTGAAAAAGCTTGGAGACAGAATGTTGGGTATTAATTGAGAATGCAAGGAACATAAATTATTTTAAATGGGATGGTTTTTGGGTTTTTTTTTTGGGTCTTGGACTATGGCCGATAGATCTTAGATTATGGAACTCTATAAAATAGAAGATATGGCAATACTATTATAAAGAAAAGAAAATAAAGAATGTCTTTTTTGTTGTTTTTGAAAGACAGAATAAAAAATCATACCAATTATACTATCTCTTCTATATATATAATACCAATTATACTATCTCTTTTACATAAAAAAGCAAAGCAATGATGAATGCTCGTGATTTTTCTGGTAAAATTCCAAAAAAAAATCACCTGAAGGCTGTCTGGTTTCTCTATTAACGGTAATCCTCTTACCATTCCTTTTCTGCTCAGCAAGTTAAGACCTCCAAAGTTGAGATGTCCAAATCTCAAATGCCAAAATCAATTTTATCCTTTGGTACGCTTTGGAAAGCCTCTTGGGTAA
>APFE030937895.1:0-19236 GCA_000404065.3 Pinus taeda
CACTTCAGTGATCTAATTGAATCAGTTTTCCATCATTTTGATCCTGAAGCTCTTGACAAGAAAATGTTAAAACAATGGAAGGCCTCGTATGAAACGCCTATGGATTTTTGGAAGCGTTTCCGTTTACTCATGTTTCAAGCTCCGAAAACTCAGATGAAATTCCAATATCTCATGGACAGATTTGAATATTTCCTTCACAAATCAAGCCATATCGATGTGAAGATAAAGTTCAAGCCCCACTCAACATACTTTGGTGATGGAGACAAGAAATCACAAGAAAACAGAGTTTTTGTCATAAGTTACCATCCTTCTTCCCCTCATTAAATAGCTCCACCCCTGCAGAGTGATGTGGGAAAACACGCACACACGTATGTTCAACTGTCACAGCCTCCCACCCTCAGTACTCTTAATTTCTACACAGATTTGTTTGGGAAGCCCAAGGGTTGTCATATGCATTTGTTACCTCAATCTCTGTCTTTGTGTTCTGTTGATCCTCCATATTGCACTATCTTTTATTCTTCCATTTCGGACTCTACACCTATTGTGAACGAGGATCAAACCATCGACGAAGTTGATGTTGCACAACCAACCTGTGCTATCATTTACGATGAGTATGACTAGGAATCTAAACATCAACCTGCGTTGAAGGATGACCCCCTTCTGTCTGTGCCTCCTCCTTTTTTTCCCGGCATCTTTGGTTATTCTTCTATCTCTAATTTTCCTTGTTTAAATTCATGCACAAATGCATATATTTCTGATCGTTCGCAGAACACACTCGGTTTCAGTCCATCATTTGACAGTGGAGAGGATAAATTCTTCACTGAAAATCCACTTGATTTTTCATCTACCTTTTCCAAAAACACAGAGGGTGAACATTCTTACTTCTCATCTACTCTTATGTTCGATTCATCAGATCATGAGGATGTTGATGAACTCATTGATTTTTCTGATCGTAGATTTCGTTTTCTATTTACACGTATATTTGATCACAATGTCAATTCAATGGTTTTTGATCTTTCAAATCCATCTATTTATGATGATCTATTTGTCAATGAAGTTGAAAACCGTCAGGCTATCGAGGTACTTCAGCCTAAGCTGATGGTTATGTCAGCCTCTCGTTGTCCTAAGGTTAGTTTCACTTCCAATCAAGAAATTGTTTAAACACCCACAGCTCCTCATCACTCATCTGTATGCATTGAAGATCAATCCAGCAAATAGATTTCACTTCCTCCACCCGAATCACATGATCCCATTGCTCATGCATGAGAGGAATCATACATAACAAACACACTTGTAGGACATAAGTTGTCTATGTTTCTCATGTTTTCTTTCTTGTCATAATCAAGAGAGTGCATATTATTAACATTTGCATGTAGTGTATCATATCACCATGGTAAGTCCACAAAATGCTTGTTGTGTGCTTTTACTCTTTTCTTTTCTATGGATACATTTAAACCCGGAGTGTGTTTGTATTCATTGTTATATATTTCATGTTTGTTGGTTCTCTTGATTGTTTTGTTTGCGAACCATGACTTCACCAACATGGGTCAACCAATGTGTCGGTGGCTGCATTAGAAATATCACTTCACATGAGCAGACCAATGCACCATTAGCTCAGGAGTAGGAGTAGTGTTTGTTTTTTGCCTTGTTTGCTTGCATGCATGTTTGCTTCCTTTGTTCATTTGTTTGTTTGCTTGCCTTCTTTCTTTTCTTAATTTCTTTGCTTTCACTTTTGCTTCTGCTCTTTTATTTGTTTTGTTTTTTTCTTATTTACGTTGTAGGCTAGTTTCACATGAAACTATGCACGACTCTTGAAACAGGCAGGGTAAATTACAAGAGGACTTATGAAACTACCAACACTTGTTTATATGTCTTCCTCTCTCTTTATGCAGAATTTGTTGTCTTAATTCAATGATACACCAATGAAAATGCGTTCTGTTCGAAGTGAATCTTGGTGAAAAGACAACACTTGTGCTCTAACTAGTACCACCTACTATAGTTGATTGTCTTTGGATTAACCTGTATCAACTCAGTCAAGTAGAGTAAGGTGAGGGGGAAAACCTTAACAAGTATGTCAGAGGTATACATAACATAATTCTATGAAGGAACAAACTCTTCTGCTCTCAATAAGTCGGGATCCCTCTTTCGACTCTGAAATAAATAAGTAATTGTGCATAGTTATTGAAAAAATGAAAAGTGAAAAAAATGAAAATGTGAATTTTTTTTGAAAAATGAATAAGATGAAAGAAGAGAAAGGATTCCTGGGCAGAGAGGTGATGCAAGTAACTCTACCAGGGTACTGATCAGGCTCGTTAGTAGCAGAGCGATGCTTGTGTTCTTGTGTGATTCTATCGGGGTATTGTCTAGGCCTTCTAATAGTGGAGCAACACCAAAGATGAAACTTAAACTTTGACATTCATATTTCTTGTGTACCAATATATCCCTCATCTACAATTGAAACAACTGAGTTGACTTGGCTTGGAATGTGTTCTGACCGATCAAGCACATGTCAGGTGCTACATCTTTCAATCAAGCTAGTGTGGAAACCATGATGATCTAGGAATAGAACAATACTTCTAGAGGATTTATACTTTCTTTTCACAAAACAAGGTCCATTCATAGAACTGGAGTTCTACCAGTGTGTCGCCAAGTGTTGTAGCAACTACAACCACCCTCCAAAATTTTTCCCTAGCTTTGTTTTGGGGCCTCCCTACTAACCATCCTTAGCAGCATGTCTTGCATTGTACAAGTACATATGTTTCAGTTGATTTTCAGTGGTTTATCAGCTTGATTTTGCTATCTTGTTTTCCTTCCACTCACAAGATGACATCCTAGAACTTGGTCATTTTCTAGATGTTGCGCTCACTTGTAGAATTGTGCAGAACTAGAGGGAAACCAACCTTGCTCTCTAGAATTCCACAGAGCATCAAGGCAGCCTACTGCTCTCCAGAAATGTAAAGGGCAGGTAGGCAGCCTTCCCTTTGGAAATTGTACAAAGGATCCCATCACTGGGCTTGCTCTCAAAATTTGTGCAGATCTGGCTGATAGCCTTGGCATCAGTCCAGAAATTGCGTAGAGCCTCATGGTAGCCTGGACCACTCAACCTAGAAATTATGTAGAAGTCATCAGAGGCTTGCAGCCCATTGCATGTGATCCCAAGTTGACTAGTTCCCTCTAGGACAAAGCAATCTTGCTTTGCATGCATGGGATGTTTTTCCTGAAAAAGAAAAAAGAAAAAAACAAAAAGCATCCCTAGATTTTAGGGATCCAGTTTTAGTAGCTCGGGTTACATGCAAAAATTGTTTTAGAAACCTCCCGCCAAGTGTCACCTTTTCCTAGATTTGTGGCATGCACGTCATAAGCCTCGATCTTATCAAAACTATTTATTCAATGCTTCCGAGCTCATTCTTCACTTCAATCTTGGAGCTCTAGCATCCCACATTGCATCTAGGAGCATTTGGCACACTCAACTCAACTTTTTTCAGGTATGTCTATTTTTCATGTCTTTTGCTAATTTTTTGTCGCTTTTTTATTTTGGTTTGTGTGAGTGTTGTTTTCTTGGCTTTGTTGAAAACTTGTTTTCGTTTTAATGCATCTTAGCTTGTAGAAGCATTGTTTCATTTTTTCATTGCATCTTACTGATGTGACATGCATAACATTGCTTTTGCACTGACGGTCGTCATTGCAGCAACTCGCTTCATACATTTACTTGTTTTACCATTTACTAAATCTTGCACTCACTGTTTTCATGCATGTTCATTCACTCTTTTCTGCAACCAACTTCACACATGCATTCAGCCTTTTCACGTTTTCAGTCACCCATCAACAGGTCTAGGCTACCTTAGCCCAGACCTTTCCTTGCCCGGCTCACACTACACATTTTTGAGAATGAAGGCTATGCCTTCCTCCCAGGAATTGTATAGAGCTTGCATCACATTGGCCTCCCAGGCTTGCTCTGCGCAATTCTGTGAGGTAGTAACCCATTGGCTCTTGGAATTGCGCAGATGCAGTTGACTGGGTTGCAGTCAAGATGACTAAAATTGTGCATTGCGTAGTTTCAATCCTCAGCAGGCCAATATGGACTGTGCTCTATGTAGTTTCAATAGTCAGTCATCTCACTCATAGTCCGGACTTTGTTCTACACGGTTCTGGTAGCTAGTCTCCTAGTGAAAATTGTGCAAACGTTCTAGTCAATCACCCAAGTGTGTTGCATGTCATTCCTTAAGTTTTTTTGGGTTTCCAACTGAAAAATTTCTTTCCATGAGTGTTTCTCTAACTCCAGGTATCATACGTGTTTTTCCATCTCTCAATAGTATAGGTACACTGGCTTCCATAAGAACAGAGTAAAAGGACACCTTTGAGAGTGAAACTCAAGATGCAATTGAGCAAGTGTCTATGAGCTTTCGCATCTATGAAGACACTAAGTTGTTCATAGACAAGGAGCTCAAGATAAAATGGAAGGAAATCAATGGAACATTTTCAGGCATATTTGAGGAGAATATGGAGGACTGTAGAGTCTATGTCAACATACACAATTCTAGCTTGTACTGAATTGCATGAAGGTATCCCACATTTCCATGCGCAAACATGATCCACTGGATTGTCTCACATACTGATCCAAAGATAATGATACTAAGCAGTGTTAGTGGAACAAAAATTTCTACCTTCAGGGAAAATGAATTTCAGTAGATGTACCACTTTCCACAGCTGGTGATGACGATGGATACACCCTTCATTAGACTCGGCAACAATGCAAACTCAAGACACATCTTGAAGAGCTGGGTAAGAGAGTCGTCTAAGTTCTGGACAACACCCAACCATGTTTACAAGAAAAAGATACTGTGGAAGGCATATTAGATCTTGTTCATCTTCTCATGTCACTTATATGGCCAAGAGAGCACAGAGACCTTCTCGTAGAGTTAGGTGATTGTGTTCGATCAACTAGAAAATGAAGGAATACCTTTCAACTCATCCAACATGTTGGCTCTTAGGTTGAAGGAATAAGTAGCAGAAGCTTGACATCTACCCAAGGGTCAATAAGTGAATCTATTCATGTCTGCTTACATACTTGATGCAATCTATGCCCATCAATAGTTCCCAAGCTTGGGTTGGGCATGGACACCTTCATAAACCTTTGTGCACACTTATTGTAGGTTGTTCTCCAAATGCAGCTTCCATGGAGTTATCATACAACTATCAAACCACTTCGTCACCTTGGTATATAGGATGATCCTAGAGTAGGATCCACATTGCATGTCACAGGAAGTGATGGAGGCATTGATTGACATAGCAGATTGATATGCCTCACCCCTTGGCACCTTCATTCAGATGTACAACGTGGAGATGGCTCTACGTGTTTTGCTGAAGTTTGGCATGGATAAGATGGTCATGCAAGAGGTTTCATATCACATCTTGACATGGTTGTTAGCGAGACTACATAGGAAGAATAAGTCACCTTGGTCCGCTCTTCCTTTGTGGATCGGGTTGTATGAGATCCAGAATCTCAAAAATTCTGAGCCCGAGACAGAGGAATTCTATGCAAGAGTGTATCATCCTTGGATCCATGGGATGTGTCATTGTCCTGAGGAAGTCCCATGGAGATATAGCTACCACTTCCTTAGGCTCAATGAACTGGTTAGTGTGGTTGTAGAATGGTTAGCATCACAAATGGAAACAACATCTCAGAGAGTAGCATCAACAGCAACAATAGAGGGTAGCATACTTGCGCTTGATAAAGGCAAGAGGAAGGTTGTTGAAAGTGTAGAGGTAGAGAAAAGCTTCAATTTCAAAGCAAAGCCACTTGTGTTGAGAGAAGCTTTGGAGATTGAGGTAAAGAGGTGACAGTGCAGCAAGAGGATCGCGCAAAGGCAAAGAGAGAAACAAAAGCTAGAGGAAGAAAAAAAGGAGTTGCATAAGTTGACGTAGCAACTCAGGGATGAACACGAGATGCGTAGAAGGGAAAAGGAAGTGCAATAGGAACAAGAATAATAGGAGGCACAACATGCACATATTGATGAAACTATGCCCACACAGGTTATTGATTCATCCGAACAGCTAGCATATAGTAGATAGGGTGAGCAGTCGAAGGAGCAGGGATTTTTTCAAGAGATAGAACAGATGCTAGAAAAGATGGACACAGATATGGTTCAGCCTGAGTTAGATCAGGACATTGACCTCATGCCTCAGAACCAAGAGGTCACCCCATCAGCTTCACTAGATCAGGAAACAGAGCAAGTCCCAAGTGATCAAGGATACACTGATATCTTTAAGGACAACCTGGAAGTGGATGTGCACAAAATATCTTTCAATGAGTCAAAACATATAGTTGTGTAGTCGTGTAGAGTGCCCACCTCGGATGTCCATGTATATCCTGCGTAGTTTGAAAAACGAGTGATCATGTCTGATGTGCGCGGACATCAAGTTGCATTAGCTGATGCTACCAGATCATATGCCGAAGCCACCAGCTCAAGTGTTAAATTCTTGATAGTAGAGAATAAGTGCATGACTAAGGAGTTACAAGTGACCAAGCAGGGAAATGAGCAAGTTACAACATCCGCCAAATCAAAATTGAGGAGAGTTATACTAGATGAAGTATCATCTCTCAAGATAGTCGTGTGTAAGTTGTACTTTAGGTTCGTCACCATGCCTAAGTCAGTTGTCCATCTCAACGGTTGGCAGCAACGTTGTGCTAGGAGAGCATGCATCTTGTAAGAATTACACACTGTAGTCAATCACATGCAAATATGGACAATGAGGTACAAGAGAGCCCCATTGCACTTACCAAAGATGATGAATCCAAAGGTAGTGGAGTTGAAGGCACGCATTTGAAGTTAGATCCAAAACTATGAGGAACTCCCACAACTCATCACCATCTTGCAGGATTCACATGCACGAGTGTTCAAAAGCATGGATGTCATTGTGAAAACACATGCAATCACATCCATTGGCACACTCATCACGGTGAAGACAAAGAACCAAGTCTGCATGGAGCTGGACAGGTACTTTGATCAGTTGATGTGCATAGCCACTGGCACATACTTACAGATGAACACAGAAACTATGCACCAGTATGTTGCTAGTCTGACTGCACTCAAGACTTTGATGCACATGCTATTCGAAGCATTGGACAAAGGTGCCAAATCATTATACCCATATGCACTAGAGGCAAGAGTTCACTTTCAAAAGGATGTCACCATAGAGCACGCAGACACCATAAAAGACTACCAAGCTTGGCATTAGTTCGCCATCGTCAATCATCGAGATGATGTCGAAGAGTTAGTATTTCCACAGCTTCCCAAGTCTTAATGATGTTTTTCATGGCTTAATCAAGCCTATTTTGTCTCACATGGGTACATGTGTAGATTGTAATGTAAACATGTTGTAAAAGAGAAAGACCAAGTGTCAATAGTAGAATGTAACAGTCATGTATAAGTTGAAGAGTCATGAGGGTAGGTGAAGAGTCACCAAGGGAAATGTCAAGGGTCATGCCACCCTTTGTTATTTATAGAACCTCATAACTCATTGTACAAGATTTTGGGAGCTAAGCTTGCTATAGGGATAACTTAAAGAAAGCTTGGAGTGTATTGTAATGAGCCTTGGCTCCTCCACAATGTAGAGCTAGTACATCTCTTTGGAGGAGTAGGCAGCAGTGACTGTAATGTTCCACTATCAGGGCTAGTGGTTATCATGGTTGTATGTATGATTGGATCTTTCACTCTTTTAATATAACAGAGCCAACACGTTTCATGCATATATTGTTATTGTAGTTCATCTATCCTGGTTACTTTAATGATGTGTGTAGCTGTAGTTTACGCATGTATGTGTGGACTATTCTATATGTATTTGTATGAATCTTATTGAAGTTTGTTTTTTATATAATCCATCACTTTGGATCATCGACTATCATGCTTTCCATCTCATGATGTCTTTATTCGCATGTGTTCTCTTTCAAGCCGCGTGTTATCATAGTTTTCTAAGGGGCACACTCTTCCCCCCCTTTCATGTCTTAGAGCCTTTCATGCACCTTCCTTGACTTGCTGCAAGGTCACACCCTTGCTACCAACAAGGACATATTACTTACCTCCGCGCACAATCGCAGTCAAGGCGATACTATACTACCCACTGCTGGGACTCCTACTCCAAACAATCTGAGGTCTAGTTGGGACTTATTATCGAGGAGATCCCTTGATGTGTTGGCGGGTCTAACATCGTCAAAAATGCCTCTATATCCTCCTCAACTTGTCAACCATCCTTTTCATTGATATCCACCCCAATCTTCTCAATGGGAAGACCCATCACAAGGGTGGAGGCCTCAAGTTAACTAGCCTCCTGCTTTATTACCTCCACCCCAATCTTATCAATGGGGCAACCCATCACAAGGGTGGAGGCACCAAGTTAACCAACCTTCTTCTTTACTACCCCCAGCCAACCTCAATCACAACTAGGGAAGATTCTCTTTAGCAGACATGCAACAGGGAGTACAAAACTCCACCAGAAACCAACCCTTCCACCTCGACTACTACAACACCTACAACACCTAAAACACCTTTTAAAATCCCTCGATATGCCATGAAGCCCATCCAAAAGATGGTTAAATTTCCTTTATGATGAGTTGGACTAAACTCAAAGGATACTCACCTCTATAGCATAGTCGATGGCTTAGCTCAAAATCCTTCAACCATTTTAGAATATTGGAAGTTTTGCAATCATGCCCAACCTAACAGAAAGTGTTACTTTCCACATTAGGATAAATTGATCGTGTTGATTTTTGTTTAATGGTCTCTAACCTGGAAAAAGCCACCTCTTGCCTACCATTAGCTATCACTTTTAAAATTCCTGTCTTAGTCCAAAATATCACCATCTACCATTGCATAGTTGACGAGGGGGAATCCACATATATTATGTCCGAAAATATTTAGAAAAAACTTGGATATCCCAAACTCAAACCATCTGAAATCACTCTCAGAGTGTATGAAGGGAGCCCTTCTATTCCCATAGGCCTATACCAAGGAATTCCAGTACAACTAGCCGGTAAAATTGTTCTCATAGACATCAAAGTATTGGATGCACAATTGGATTATAATATCTTTCTTGGTCGAAGTTATATGTATGAAATGTCAGCAGTAGCATCTTCTCTATTCAGGGTAATGATGTTCCCCCATGACAAGAAAATTATTACAATTGACCAACTCACATACTATGGGAAGAAGACATTAACTGCCCCTGATGATGTGCTACCTTTTGTCGGATCTTCTCCCGAATTGGTCACAACTTACACTGAATTCATCCAAGGACAATTTAAGCCATCAACACTCCTTAGGAGATTCCCAGGAGACCAACCTGTGATAGAGGATACCCCTCAGGCCACAGGAGCCCCGGTTTGCATGATGAATTCATCAAACACCCATCAAGATCAAGAACCAGTTCTAGATACAAGCATCAATGTTGCTCTTGATCCTTCATTCCTAGCATACATGGTCACCCAAACACCCTTCTTATTCCTTCCACATGTTTTACCTCGCACCAAGTCATCGCAACACTCTTGTTCCCTAATATGGATCTGGAAATATCAGTCTGGTATCTAGTCCCTCAGGCCATGTCGAAAAACTCATGTATAACCACGACATGTGTCATTCTTGTACCCCGCTCCTATGGATAACACCCCACAAAAAACAATGCCTTCCTTGACACCAGTCAGTTCCAGAAAAAAGGATAATAAAAAAGGAAAGAAGGTGGAAGCTTCAAATGCTTCCTCCTCTAGGGTACCTCCACCCTGTGCTTTGTGTGAAGTAGTTGGGAACCCTACCAATATGTGCCTCAAGTTAGAAGAATTAAAATCTCTTCTACATGCCCCAAAAGTGCCAATGAATCCTCCTCTCTCTACGAGAGAAAATATGACACTTGCATGTTATAATGAATTATGCACCAATCATGCATGCACCATATTCACAGAATATGGGAACTACACTCATCATTTCCTAGACATCCCTCGATATCAAGATGTGTGAGGTGGACTCACTTAAGCCAATATTGTGACCCCATCACTACCAACCAACGTAATGGAAAATGATGGGTGTAAAACCATTTTTTATGTCATGAGGGAAGAAGCTTCATAATCATATCCCTCTTTTGGTCCCTCAACCTCCTGCCATGTATGGAGGCAACCATAATTAGTGACACCCCAACATACATCCTTTATGCAACGAACCAGACCATTTCATAAACTAATGTCCTAAGTTACGGGCATTTTGGAGGTATAACCCTAACCTACACCCCAACTTGGGAAACATAACCAGATGCAGGTGTCATAGTTGCCACATTTATGCAGGAAACCATCATACCTAGTGTTTCCCATACCTTTCTTGATTCCACGGATTGTTGGATTTCATGCATCGATTCATCACTAAGAACTTTGATCTAGTCAAACCAGATACCCAATCCTTGGATAACACCACACAAGTGGGGGGTGACGAATCTAGGTCCATCTTGTGCGTATTTGAGGAAAAATCCCCACCTGATCCAAAGTCAGGCACCCATTAGTGTGTAAACCCCCACTAGTATCGGTTTGGATCTAGAAGAAAGAAAAAACGGCCTCAGGCCAACTTTGTCAAAATCACCCCACATGTGCTCCCTATGTGAAAGACCCAACCACCTGGTAAATCAATGTTAGGAATTGGGCAAGATTAAAGTTGTCTTTCACTTTTTGGTCCATATTCCACAACCTAACTGTGTTAGACATTCATGCCATCAGTGTCACATCACCTCTCAAGCACACCATACGCAGAACTGTTAGTACCTTCCACATTTTCGAGCAGTGAGAGCACCATAGAGACATCTTCACATTGGGAACACCCCTCAAGCTAATACAATGATCTGGAGGATGCCGACACCCATTATTTCCCCACCACATGCCACCAACTATGCATCATCGTTTGACGCTATGGATGATATTGAAATCCACACTATTTATAGTGTTACCACTAGTCCTGTGTGAATTATTTGCACCAGTAACTGTCATAGTTCTGAGACATGTCATATGTTGCAAACATTTGGACAACTTAGGATTCAACATCAACTTCATCATGAAGAAGACAATTGTTCCCCTCGGTCACCACCCAAGTTTCAACAACTTCCACCACTCATTATTAACCCACCATTACGGAAATTCTACCACCACCTAATGCTGACGACACACAACATCACATACGATTCATTTCCTCACTCATAGGAAGCATGATTCATGTTTTCTTCCCATCATTTTTTGGTGTTGATACTGCTAAACCCACCACACCAGTGGTACCATCATGAACAGTGTAGACCCATCCCATATGCACATTCTCAACTTTGCTAGGTTCTACAACATCAACTACCAAATCATGTTCTTGCTTGTTGACTAGCACAGTTGGGCCTGAACTCCACCCTCATGGCCTTGGGCAACCTAATTCAACCCTAAATAATTTTTTTCACTCAAATGATGATATTCTAGAGGCCATGTTGGATCCCAAATGTCCATGGCACACCATGCACCATCGCACGTTCTTTTTACTTGAAAAAGCTTTTATGCCTATTTACGCACCAAGACACGATATTTGCGCCATAGAATCAAAAGATTATCTACCTCTAGGATAGGTAGATTGGTTTAATAATCCCATCCTAGAACCAAATTCATTCTAGGAAGGGAATGTATCGAATATCTCATCCATTATTAAGGTATTTATTTCAAAACAACTTGGCATAGTCGAAGAGATCCCACTGGGGGCAGCATGCTCTCAAGAGGAGGTGGCCTCATACATGACCCTGATTCAAGAATATAGGGCCATCATTGCATGGTATTACTCGGGAATTCCAGGCATTAGTCCCTCCATCGTGGAGCACCATAATGACACCTGGCATAACACTCACCCTGTTAAGAAAAATAAGCATCAGCTCCCCCCTTCATAGAACCCTTTAGGTGTGCCTTCTTATGTTTTTGTTATATCATGGTTTTCAATTCTCATATTGTTATGCACAAATGTTTTCACTTGGGGTATTGGCTTCTGAAGTTGCAGGTTATCAGATGCTTGCCAACAAACTCATTCCCCTAGTCCCAATTAACAGTTAAGGTATCACTCGTCACTCAACATGATAGGCTTCCTCCAGAATCTTTGCATATCCTAAAATAATCTGTATGAAACACACCATAGGGTCCATCATCTCGACCATTTTTGCCACCATCTCCCCTTCCACGTGCTAAAACACCCATGACCGATCAATAGAGCCTCTCCACTGATGGATCACCTCATGTTATAGACCCCCACGTTCTATTTGGAATCCGTGATCATCAACTCTAACCTGGGAGCCATCTCACTTGCATGCCTTGAAGATTATCCTCATTCCTCTCTTCTTCTCTTACTGTTAAAAAACCCTACTTCCGGGCCACCTTATTCATTTGCAACAGATAAAGACAAATGCTCTCTCGTATTCTACATCAGGCATATCATCCCTCCATACATCATAAGCTCATTATCATCACTTCATTCGCCTCATTAACCTAGCATTGTGACCAACCAATGCGACCGCCTCACTAAAACACACTTTACATCCATCATCATGTAGGTCATTCTTTTCATGGGACACCCATCTCCGTGTATGTACATCGCAAACCACCTTTACATTCTTTTGGCAAGTATACATATTTTTAAGGAAAATGGTTCCCACGCATATTTTCATGCCTTGTACCCGACAATGGTCCCTAGTCACCCTTGGTTAGAGCTCGCACATAATCCACATTCATTCACCCTCTTGATGCCATTCAGAACATACTCAGACCTACCTTAGATGTCCTACTGACTCTAGGGAAACTCCTCTCAAAAGAATTGTTTTGATGGTTGCCACTCGCATTATAGCTCTGACCCCAATCAAGTTGTCCACATCCATTCATATCACCAACTTTCATTTTCATGCCTTGCTAACCCACCTTATTATAATTTATTTCACTACACAACTTTATTTCCTGAATCAACATTTCGGGTAGTTAATGCCTCTTTCCCATCGACTTAGACACCCATCTTCTAGGATGGAGGCAGTACCTTGGGTGCTCACCTCCCTTATGGGACATCCTCGGGTGGCATAGTGGGAATCACTATTTGCCATTAATGTCATCGGTCCTATGAAATTCGACACCAACATACACACTCATGGAAGGGTGGTACCGTACTTCATGACCATGGCAATTCTCTCATTTAGTCGATGAACAACGCATCATGTAGTGCCTCACTTAGCATTGCTTACATATTGATGCATGGGGAGGTACCCACAGTCAAACACCCATGCATCCACAACCTCATTTAAGCAGTGCTTCACTTTCTCTTATGCATGGAGGCACCTAGTTCAGTCTATTTTTCCAAGAACATCCCCTATAGGTGTCAGCAGTTATCATCATAAGCCATTAGCAAATCAACAACTCCAACACTGACTTAACAATAATACTTCCTGTTTGATTGTAATAAATAGTCACTAGTCATCATAACGAGCATGGGACATGCTCGCCTCGTAAAATCACTTTTTTGTAGAGCATGGTTATCTTTTATCCTCAGTTAAGGTTTTTCCCTACTTGTCTCTACAACAAGTTATTCTCTCTATCAAAAAGTGGATCAGACTCTAAGTCAAAACAAAAAAAACGTGATGTTTTCGGTTCTACGTTTTCTCCTAACCTCATACATCAGGGGGCAACCATTAACACCAAAAAATCATACACACATTTTTATAATCCAAAATACGCCCAAAGCTATCCAACATAATGTACATGTGAATATTTTCCAGCTAAAGACATTATGAAAGTTTACAAATTTAATCTCCTAAGGTCTACTGTATAAAATTGAACTGAAAAGTGACGACTGTGCGGCTTTTCCTTCGATAGTCACGTGACAGTACGTCATTCCTTCGAAAGCCATGCAGTCGAAGAAAAGGCTGGTTTAGCAAATTCATGACCACTTCCCACGCTTGGAAGATGATTCCTTGATATGTTCCAGTCAGGGACAGTTCAATTCAAGTCACCCTGAAGATATGCAACCCTTAAATGAATCCTCTTGTCCTACTCATAATTCATTTTCATTCATGAACCAAGAGAGGGAAGAGGGATTCAATTTATTTTATATAAAGAGGCCATGGGAGGACCAAATAGAAGACAATGTTATGCTGACCAAATTGCTATCAGAGAAATCCTTCATTTCATTGTTAAAGCACAAGAAGTAGAGCACTATTGTGTTGGCATAATTTCTTCTTAGCAATCCATCACTCTAGTGTGGAGAGTATTTCATGATTGAGAGAGCCTTGATATTTCTTTGATAGAGAGGAGAAGCTTGCAAAGAGACTAAAGAAATGAACCTCCTTGCTGAGGAATTTTGAGCGCCATAGCTCAAAGAATTCTCTTCAAGTGTTTAGTATTCTTCTATTTGTATTCATCTTCTACCACCAACAATCAATAAAGGGAGCCATTTTCCATAATTGTGTTGACTTGTTTGCTTCATTAAGCATTATCTACGTGTTTATCTCTTTGTTATATTTTATGTTTGTATATGTATTGTTTTCACCATTTGCAATGTTTTGTTTCTTCATGCTTGTCCACAACAACCAAACTTCTTATATTTCTTTACAACCATTTTCCATAATTGTGTTGACTTGTTTGCTTCATTAAGAATTATTTGTGTGTTTATCGCTTTGTTATAGTTTATGTTTGTATATGCATTGTTTCCACCATTTGCAATGTTTTGTTTCTTCATGCTCATCCACTGACAATAACCAAACTTATTGTATTTCTTTGCAGGGAAAAACCAACTCCTAAGAAGGTGTCTTTTGGTACCCTATTGGTATAAAACCACTACAACACATACATAGGAAACAACAACTTCTAGATTGCCTCTTGAGAACTTTCAATGACAACTTAAAACAACACATAGAAGCATTACTTCCAATAAATGAATTGATTTGGACCATGAAGCTAATCTCACTTCATTTCCATACTTATAAAGGGTAAATTCTCTGTAGTTAATGATTTTCGGACCTAAATATTCGGAACTTGTTCAAAACTCCAAAACAACCTATACAAAAATTACTTTCCTTATTTCCAATCTTATTTTTGGTTAGTAGTCAATGGAATCCAATAAATCTTAGTATTCAATGCAATATTACATATTAGATAAGAAATTAATAATTTTTTTACTAATTTTTTGTTAAATGTTATTTTCTCTTCATGTAATTGTTCATGGTTAGTAGTGAATAGAACCCATTTGATATCTCTATAGACACATAGTCTACCATGTATGAAATAATAAATTAATAATTAGTTTATTAACTTTCTATTGGATATTAATTTGCACCCGTTAATGATTAGTTTACTAACATTTTATTGGATATTACTTTGCACCATGTAAAAATTAATAATCAGTAAATATTACTAATCAGAGAAATCCATTTGACACGTCTATGAATACACCCTGCACTATGTAAGAAATTAATTAATGATGAGTTTACAAACTTTGTATTGAATAATATTTTACTTCTTAAAGTCAACAAGTCAATAAAAACACATTACAGAGGACTTAATATTTTCTATATCAAACAAATCCATTAACTATCATTAAAAAAAACAATCCCTTCATTGCATTGCATATAAGATTCATTGCATATAAGATTCATGAATAACTATTACATCCTCCGTATATATATATTTTGTGATTTTGCAATGTTAACATTAGATTTTTTAATAAATTTTTAGTTGACATCCCTCCTCCGCCGCATACTCAGCAACATTAACCGAGGCTTTCATCACTCGGTTGTCCTTTCCTTTCGGTTTTCCTTGCCATCTACGGCTGCGATCCGCACATTCTGATTACACTGTTGGCCATCTCTGAATGGCCGCTCCCCCAGCTGGTCATGCTTGAAAAGTGATTTTTAGAGTTCTTGACGCATTCTAAAACAGACGCGGGAATCACACTCAGGTCGGTAGTCTGGTAGGCGAAGGTTGCTTTTTAAAATTTGGATAAATTTTTTATAAATATAGTGTTTTAATTATATTTTAAATAGTGGAAATAGATTCAACACCATTAAAAATGTTTAAAACATTTATAATAAAAAATTTTAATAACTTTTAATTAAATTTAAAAAAATCTTTATAACTAAAATTTACCTAACTTCTAAAACAAAAAACCATAATTTCTAGAGTAATGCTTTTCAAATTCACAGGCTACACAGTCAGCAGGGTTCAGATTTTGTGCCACAAACAGTTGGATTCAAAGGAAACATCATGGCCGACATCCTTTGGATTCAAAGGAAACATGATGGCCGACATTAATTTCTCTGTACTTACGTGGTGATTGCAAATTAGAAATGCAGATAAAGTCAGGGAGTAACTGGATGAATAATGAGATAGACCCCAGCCCACCATTGTCGGATATAGCAGTGATATGATTCGAAGTCAGTGTTTCAGCAATTTTAATATGAACTTTGATTACAGATGTCTGGCACATGGGTTGGCTAAAAATAAAATTTTCAACTTAAATTTATAAATTATAAATTCAAATAATAATTATAAAATTTATTTTTTCCAATAAAATTATTATGGTAATATTTCAAATAATAATTATAAATTCATTTTTATTAAAATATAGTAAAAATTCCAATCTAATTTTATATAAATTTTTAATGATTTTTTTTTCAAATAACTTTATATTAACAAATATCATTTCAACCAAATAAAATAAAAACAATATACACATAATTTATTTACATATATACAATAACATGCCACAACCTAACTCTCGTTTTAAATAACCACAGTACATTTATAATCATGCCAATGCTGTACTATGTGTTCACACAATCCATTCAAGAAAAACAAATATTCAATTATCTATATCCAGATGACCTATGAAAAAGACATCATGATTCCTATCAATGCTGTACTATCTGTTCAGATACAATCCACCCAAGAAAAACAAATATTCAGTTATCTATATCATCTAGATGACCTATGAAAATAACATCATGATTCTCATCATGTGGCCCGCCATGGACCACACGGTGCTCTGAGCTGCGGTATCTGCCATTACTCCACATCTGCCATTTACATTAACTATTTAAATTAATAAGCTCTTTTGATCAAATTATTGACTTTAGTTTTAAAATATTCTGATAAATATAACTAAAATAAATTACTTGACTTGATAACCCTAATCCTGATTCTAAAATGCACATTCCAGTTAAAGATACCCAACACCCAACAGTGTATAGAAAAGAAAAGAAATAATTGATCACCTGTAAAGAATCACCAATGATAACAACAAATGAGCCAGGCAAGGGCTTGCTATCAATCCACTGTCCTTCCTTTGTTCGTATCTGGAGGCCACCCACGTCATCCTCGTAGATATTAGTAAGGCACCCCACATCTGTATGACCTTTGTACAAATTCTCCTCATTAAAAGTAAAAAGTAATTTTAACTCATTTATGACGATTTCCGTAAAAAGTAATTTTAACTCATTAATTTCTTTCTCTGGATTAAACATAAACTATATTTCTATTGCATCATTTTGAAACAAAAAAGAGAAATACCGAGATTTATCGTTTCGTTGGTGGCACAACTTGGAATAGATCTCTTCAACTATACGAGGACTGTGGAAAGTCATGCTTTCAGGCATTGAATCGTCTTTCCTATTTTTGATGGGCAGTAATTAGTAGAATAGGAGGGGAAAATGTCCGCTTCTTTGATGTCAGTGGGCAGTGCAAGCATATCTCGAGCAACGGAGTCCATTGTTTGAATAACATTTGGGTCGATTCCATGGTTGATGACACGGAAGAAGCCCAATTCGCTGCAAGCCTCTCACTTTCTTCACCTCCTGCTCTTCAATATCGCTGCTTCCTCCAGCTTTAAGGAGATTAAGATCGATGATTGGGAGAGGGAATTGACAGGATGCCATCACTCGATTGGGTTGCGCTCTTCTCCGTTGAAGGATAACAGGAATTGGCTGCCCTGTCTTATATAACCCAATTATTACATTATGATATGACATAATTATATAACTCAATTATTACATTATAATAGAGATGTGATATAATATACAATTTTTTTGGTTAGTTTTTTTTGTTTTTTTCGAAACAATGGTTACAGGTGTGTTTCAGAGTGTTTAATAGTTATTTAAATGGTAAAAATAGATTTAGAACCATCAAAAACCAACCCCTTAGAGTATTTAAAATCTTGAAATTTGACATTTATAATTTAGATTTCCCAAAATTTCTACCAGATTTTTTTCAAAAATTTCCTCATAGGAGTGTTTGAATAGTTTAAATAGTTATTTAGATGGTGGAAATGAATTCAGCACTATCAAAACCAAACCCTTGGAACACTCAAAATCTTGAAACTTGACATTTGTAGTCTAGATTTCCCAAAATTTCTATCACATTTTTTTACAAAAAATTCTTTAACTAGTTATAAGAAGAGCTTCGGCGTAAATCACATAAAGAAGATCTTTGTCGACGCGTTTCGAACCAACCAGTGTGGTTCATCGTCAAGACAAGTTGAAGAGACACATCCGGCCTAGCAAGTTAAATATACTTAGCAGAGACTCCAACGGCTAAATAACGGCTAATTTGGACTCTAGGACTCAGGTCAAAATTATATTAGTAAATTTAATATTATTATTTTTATAATATTAAGATGTTATTCTATTTCTGGAATAAGTAAAATTAGGTACTATAAATAAATGGGAGAATATCATCAAAAGTAATTTATTTATAGGAAAATAACCAAGTGTTGTTTAATACAATAATTCTATTGGCTATTAAAATTATAAAAATATAATAAAATGGTTTATTTAATAACATATATTTTTAGTCCAAAATAATAATAATAGAAATAGGTTCTTAGGATAGAAATAAATAATAATCATACTATTAGGATAAAAATAAATAATTTTATTTATTAATTTATTTACCAAATATTTATATAAATAAGTTTGTTGAGGTAAACGAGAAATTCATAATCATGTTGGTAAGTTTAAAAAGGTAAGTTGATTAGTTTAGAAAATTTTACTAATTTGTTATGTCAAATTTTATCCGTTTACCAAATTATTTAATTTATTAATTAATAATACTAATATAAATGTCAAGAAAATTAAACTTTAATTGTTAGTTTGAAAAGTTAATAAGATGTTTATTCAATAATTTAATTTATTTCTTAAGATACTACACACACACACAGACAC
>APFE030937895.1:19922-41125 GCA_000404065.3 Pinus taeda
TAATCAAAGACAAAAAAGGAGAATAAAAAAGAGCCAGAGATATGAATCTATAAAGGTTAGAGGCGATTATATTAAACAATACTAAGGAAAGAAACCAACCTGGAAGAGCGATAAAGAGCTACAGAAGGCGAAGGACAGGAGAACATCCACAGGAAACCCTAGATTAAGGAGGAAAAGGAAGAAACACAAGGCAACAGGGGGAACCCTGAAAGCACCCAGAAAAAAGTGGGGGGGGGAGAAGAAACACTACGAAGACAGGGCAGGGATCCAACATCTACTTACCTTCCAGTCATCATCTCGGTTGAGATTGTTAGGCCTTCTTTCAATTTCTAAAGCTTCCCTTAACTTACGATGATGGAACTGAGCCACCTTGGCAATAACTTTGGCCTCCTCTATACAGACATGATGCCTTGTCTTATCCACATGCTCTACTAAGGCTGAAGACTTTGTTCTCCCATGTCTCAGGTCAGCTGCATGCTCGCAGATTCTCTGCTGGATGGAGTGCCCAGTTTCCCCTATATAGGGCGTCCCACATGAGCAAGGAATCAAATAAACATCCTTCATGTCTATAGGGTTAACAGGATCTTTCACCGACCGCAGGGAATTACGAATGGTTCTGAGGGGCCTGAATGTTGAGGGAATATCGAACCTTCTGAGGATCCGAGCAATCTTGTTAGTGGTCCCTTGGATATAGGGAAGATGGACACCTAGATGGTGTTCCATAGGTTCTTTCTTATTAAACGCATTTCTAGAGGCTTTAAGGAAAGCCTTCCGACCTAAGTGCCTACTATATCCGTTTTCCACAAAGACATCAAGGAGGTGGGATCTCTCTCTATCTAGGCTCTCATTATCCGAAATCCGGAGGGCACGAGTAGCCAGGGTGTTAAGGACACCCATCTTCTGAGCAGGGAAATGATGGGAATCGGCATGAAGATACTGCTCCGTGTGCGTTTTCTTACGGAATACAGAGTGGGAGAGAGAGTCGTCCTCCTTCCTAGAAATAAGAATATCCAGGAAAGGGAGGCTACCATTGACCTCTTTTTCCATGGTGAACTTAATAGCTGAGGACTGGCCGTTGAGGTGATTCAGCCTTATCAAAAACCAAACCCTTAGAACACTCAAAATCTTGAAACTTATATATATAATCTAAATTTCCCAAAAATTCTACCACATTTAGTCAAAATCTATATAATTTTTAATTAAAAACATGGCATCCTTACACTTACACTTGCACTTGCACTTACACTTACACTACTTTTTTATTGTCTTTTATTCATCCAATGGCCCACGACCCACACATCGACAATCTTCAACATTTTAAACGCTAGATACTTAACATATCAGCGGCTGGTCCAGATTCACGTGGTTTCTACTGGTCAACCAAAATCCGAACTTAAGTAGTCGCCATCCAGTACAGACCCATTGCTCCTCCAAAATCCAAGGACCCGGGGCCATGCAAAAGCTTCACCGGTTCGTCCATATTCACATGGCTTCAATGCGTCAACCAAAATCCGATTTTAAATAGTCTGCACAGACTAGCTACTCTTCCAAAAGCCAAGAACCCGTAGCCATGGGAAAGCTTAATAGGAATTGTCCCGGAAGTTATGGAAATTCAAATTATATTTAGAGAAAATTTGGCAAGGATTTTTTTAAATCTAAGTTATAGTTGTTAAACTTCAAAATTTTAGGTGTTCTAGATGTTTTTGATGGTACCTGAATCTATTTCCACCATCAAAAACACAATTCCAACACTGCTTTTACAAGATTTTTTGAAATTTTTTTGCTTGGATCCTGGTCACTTTTGACCATCTGAGCAATTCCTTTGCCTCAGTAGAGGCCTCCACAAATTAATGCTCGTTTACTATAACACGAACTTCATTCTACAAACATGGAATTGGAATAAAGAAAAAAAATTATATGTCCATAATTTTATAAATTAGTTTAGTAATATAAACGAGCAATTATGCAGAGAGGTACAAACTACAAACATGAAATTGGAATAAAAAAATAAAAATAAAAATTATATGTTTATATTTTATAAATTAGTTTAGTAATATAAACTAGCAATTGTATATAGAGGTGCAAAGAAACGGTCATAGGAGGGAAATGTGGAAGGAAACTCTCACTTTGTGTGAAATGTTAAGCTGTAACATTGATGTCACAATATGGGGAGAGAAATGTCATGCTGAAGGGAACCACTCTAATCCTTGCAATCAAAGACAGTCATAATGTAGAGTTCAATGGAAGGACTATTGGAACTATCCCCACCACTTCTCTTCTTATAAACCCAGATCTTGTTGAAACATGTCAACTCCAGCAGTTCTAGGAAACAGGTTTCAATAAAACCAGAGTACCAGTCAGGACAAAGGTCTCCACAATGACTAGAAGGAATATGAATCAGAAGTATGTAAACTTTGTTCTCATACAACAATGCAGCCAAGGACTACGGTTGTTTTAAGGGAAGGTCAAAAGCCACTAAATATTTTTGGGTGAGAAAGTGAGAAATGGAGGTCCCTATGATTGACTTGGAGCCATACTTGGAATTTACCCGCAGATCTTCATGTGGTTCTGACTCCAAACATGACCCAATCAAGCCCGTCTGTTACCCAAATGGCGAACTCAAGTATGGTATGGATTTGAAAAGTTTATGCGAGGAAGGGGTGAAGTCTCTTCCTGTCACCCAAATGGCAAGCTCAAGTATGGTATGGATTTGAAGAGTTTATGGGAGGAAGGGGTGAAGTCTTTGAAAAAAATAGGGCATTGGTACTCAGAGACCCTAGGGGTCTAGTGGAGGTTAACAACAGGGTTTCTGGACATTAAGGAAACATATTTGGAGTCTAGATGACTTCAAGCACCAATAGGAGCACCCATATCTTTTTTTTTTTTTTACAATATATGGTTTCCTCAATTTGTGTATTTTCCACCCTTGATTTTGTTTATATTATTAGTTCAGTTACAAGGTCATAATGGTGTTGAAAAATACCTAATTTAGATTTTTAAGAATTTAAGTTTCATCAAAATCATCATCTTTTAAAAATTTATTTAATTGAGATATCTTTGAGATCAAACTTAGAGAAAAATACCTAATTTAGATTTTTAAGAATTTAAGTTTCATCAAAATCATCACTTCTTAAAAAAATATTTAATTGAGATATCTTTGAGATCAAACTTATATTCTAATGAAAAATGGTACTTATAGGCATTATAAATTTTTCAATTGGAAAGTTTTCACCAGTAAAACTACCAAGGCTACATATGACTACAGATGGCACCCCTTACCAAGGCTACATATGGCTAGATATTGGCACCCTTTAGATGGCACCCTTACCAAGGCTACATATGGCTAGATATTGGTACCCTTTAGATGGCACCCTTTACCAAGGCTACATATGACTACATATTGGCACCCTTTAGATGAGACCATATTGATGTTTACAGTTTTATGAACACATTTACCAAGGCTACATATGGCTAGATATTGGCACCCTTTAGATGGCACCCTTACCAAGGCTACATATGGCTAGATATTGGTACCCTTTAGATGACACCCTTTACCAAGGCTACATATGGCTACATATTGGCACCCTTTAGATGAGACCATATTGATGTTTACAGTTTTATGAACACATTGACTATAAGTTGAACTCATGTACATGATTATTTATTGCAACTATTATGGGATTCTTCTAGTTCCAAAGAACCATCAACACTTTTGGTATAATATTATCCCACTGTCTGTTGCTCATAGTTTCCATTTTCTAGATTTAAGACACCATCTTGCCTCCCCTTCAAATTTATGGCTGCAAGTTATAGCTCCAAAAAATCCCCAATGCATATGGGAGGATAATTTTATGCAAGATGTGAGTTTGCAAAGTGGCCAAGTGGTTGTAATATTGCATCAAAAGAAATGTGTCCAAAAACATGTAATTAAAGGCAAATAAAATTAGTTAACGATATTGCAAGGTATAAAACATTGTTAAAAAAAATTCACAGAAATAAATTTACAAAAGGGAGAATGGGTTGAATTTCATATTCAATTATGAATCATAATTCTTTTCGCCCTTAGAAATAATGCATGCTTACAAATAAAGAACTTCCTGGAACTTTGGGGTGACAAAGACAAAGTATACAATTGGCAATCAATTCACATCTAGTTATGAAAATGGAAATCCATAGAGTCTAGCTTGAATTAGTTGTATACATGTAATGCACTTGTAAACACTGGTGAATTCAATTCATTGCTAGTTTGAGTATATCAAATATAATTATCACATTCTCTAATGGTTTTAATAGCTAAAGAAACAAATTAATAATGTGTATCAATGCACTCACAATAGAAGAAATCCTTCATAAGCTCTTTCCATCCTGCCTTGCCACTTCAATAGTTCCAAGAGTTCTTTTAGTGACAACAATTTCATGCATTTCAGCTTGGAAATCACCCCCCTGTAAGCCACTCAAGCTGCTTTGCAGAAAATGCAGACCAAATCAATATGTTAGCCTTGTAATTCATATTCTCAATAACCCTCAAATTGATATATTTGTAAATAGTGAAATTTTGAATCCTACTACATGTTTTCCAGCTTGGATCAACAGGAAACCAATGAGGACACAGACTTCAACTTTTTGACCATCTCTCAACCAAATGTAGAGTCATAAAGTTAAGGCCATAATGATAACCTACAAATAAAGTCCCTTATTTTCCATGCCTTAAAAGATCACTCCTTGTAGGAGTGAGCAAGTGAGGTCCATCCCATCATCAGTGATAAAATTAAAGGGAAACAATTGGTGGTAATAATGCCTAAAATTATTGCAGATTAATAAAGGTTTAGTAACATGAAAACTTAAACTGGGATATGTCATAGAAGAATTTAAATACATATTGCAACAGTGAAATAAATGAATCTTTTGAAAGCCCAAACCCAATACCTGCAATCTCTTCCACAACATACCTAGATAACTGAATAAATATACTTGAAAGGGGGCCAATAAAAATGTAACAATTTTTTTTTTTTAATTAACAGAAAATACAAGTACTATGAGAATAAATAAGAAATCATATATTGATATCACCTCGACAGTTGATATCATCATAGAATCCCATCCATCCATAGTATCTTCCTATTGTGGGAACCCTTCTAACACCACAAGATCATAATTTAACTTCTGGAAATGAAGGAAAATATAGGAGATCATGAAGAGAATATGATTTAGTAATAAAGTCTAGGAATATTTGCTAAACAAGGAAACAAAGGTCGAACACCAAAATAAACATGGCATCCTATATCAGACCTTAAAGCACGTCTCCAGTGGTCAAGGGCCCACTCTCCACATGCATCTCCATTTGGAATCAACATCAACAGGAATATGGGTCGATATTCATTTGGTACATCTTCGATTTTCATTTGCATCTCTTTGTCTACTACAACTCTAGGCAATTCAACTCCTTTTGGTGTCACTCCTACCTGTT
Source organism: Pinus taeda (assembly GCA_000404065.3). Lineage (NCBI taxonomy): Eukaryota > Viridiplantae > Streptophyta > Pinopsida > Pinales > Pinaceae > Pinus > Pinus taeda. Next base: position 25,390 of record APFE030937895.1, read on the forward strand.
CTCCGAAAAGATAAATTATAATGTATCAAATCCCATCACCATTCTACCTCAATTTATGGTACATTTGAAAATATTTACAAACATACATTGTAAACTTAATTTACAGTCTAAACTCTCAACTATTGTGATTAAAGAATGAGATTATATACACACAACATAATATGCACTTGTTATCTAAGGATTTCCACCTATGCAAATATTTCTTTGGTCTAATGTAACAATTGAGGAATTCAAAAACATTGTAGATGTCAGGTATAACTACATTCATTATAAACAAAATACAACATATATGAACCAACATAAAATATTAAGTGCATATCAAATCAAGCATTCGACATAAGATAAAGAAGCCCATTGTAGTGCTAACATATGTTACATGAGAGAAGCGCCAAGATGATCACTAGCTATATTCATGGCTCTTACATAACCTTGGAATGAGTTTTTAAATATGGAAATCTTTCTCATATTTATCTCACCCACGCTCTTGTTTGCCTAGGTTACAAAGCAAGAAGCATTGGCATCATGACTCTAGCATTAGAAATTCATTGCCTTGAGCTCCATTTACCAAAATATATTATATCCTCATATATGTTAAGAGTAAGATGTTACACTAACCAGTGGCGTATATCAATTTTCCCAACATTTGTGTTAGCCCTTTGTTATGATTGGAGACATAGTTGCATCAACCCAACTGACAACAGAATCTAGGTTGTGCTGGCTAGAATAAGGGCAACTGTCAAGAATACAGAGAACCAAGATTCACAACAACTAGGGCTAGGATATCAGGTCGTGATGCAAAATTTTGAGGAACAACGTGGTGGGAGACTACAGGATGTTAGAGATGCCTGAGCCAGACTACTAGTGAATAAAATTGATTGCACTAGTAAGGAGCCAATGACATGGGTGAACCTTCTTGCCTAAGGGTACAATTATTTATATATAAAGGTTTTAGACCATTTTGAGTTGGATTTTATGCTGGAATGTGATGGCTGGGTTGATAGTGAATATTAAATTTGGTATCCAATACATTTTGTGAATATATTTTTCTCTTTGCTACAATGAAAAACCTACAATGATCTTCTAGATATTAGTGAATATTACTGGAATGAAACCACCATTTCAAATACATTTTATGGTGTTATTAGAGTATTCCAATGATGTCTTTTGTCTAATTTCATAGTCTTATATTTCTATCGCTAATTCTTTGATAATACTCTCATAACACGACAAAAACAAATATAATTCCCTTATGACACATATATTATTCCCTATCATGTGTGTAACTATCCTCACATTCTTATGACACATTATATCAATTATGAATTAAACCTAGAAAATACGCACTAATTGCAACATTCCAATGAAAATATGCTTAAAATATTTTTTTAAATTTTTGCACTCAGAAATCTTATTAGTTTAATAACCAAGTCATATAAGAGTTTAAGTACGAATTAAGGATTCTGGGAAATAAAAAAAGTGAGACCATTGGTTGTCATTTTCAACGTACAATTGAAAAGGGGAGTTGGGGAGTTGCAATTCCCATTGGTTTTTTAATAGAATTCTTATTAATTTTACTCAATATTGTGAAGGGAACTATTATGAATGGCACTTTCTTTCACAACAACTTCAACAATTTATATATATGATTGACTAATCATCCTAGGTATGGCTCCAATATATGCACACAATCTATCACTTATGGAATTAAGAACAATTAATTACTTATCCCAGTTAACCATGTTTAACATAGCAACCAAAATATAACATATATTGTGCATACCTATACAATGTGATTGCAATTGCACACAACCTTGTATAAGAAGAACAAGATTACAATTATCTTCATATATCTCAACACATGGTTCTTAAAGGAAGAAGTGTTCTCGACCTAAAGGATTCTTGCTCATAGTATTTTCTTTTTTTACATTTCTATACTTATAGAATCTAGCTAAGAATGTGAAAATGCAAAGGTTGACTACACTCAAAGAAGTTAGAAGCCACCAAAAGTAGTCTAAATGAGTTTTGTTCAATTTTCCTACAAACTAGTAACTTCCCTTGTTTCTGCAACTAAGATTCTCAGTAAATGAAATAAGGATGTTGCTAAGGAAACTACCAATCCGTAAAGCACTAAGATACCAATACTCATATTGCCAGACCTATGGTAGCCATTTGAAATTGAGACAAGCTCCTTCCATTATGCTATTGTTGTAGTCCTCACACAACACGGGGATCCAGTGGCCTATCATATTGAGACACTTTCTGACACGATTCAAAAGTATCTCACCTATGACAAAGAGATGTATTCCATTGTGTAGGCTTGTAAGTAATGGAAGCATTACATTCTGGGGAAGAAGACGATCATCTACACCGATCACTGACCTCTTCAATTTATACAGACACAAGGGAAGTTGCACAATAATCGCCATCAGAAGGGATCTATATATCTGCAACAATTCCACTCGAACATTAAATACAAAAAGAGCAGAACCAATCATGTTGCAAACTGCCTCATTCGGTTCCCAGTTGTAGCACGGACTAATGTTGCCAACTCTTGTGGCCACGAGATATCAAGATGGTCGTAACTATACAAAAATGATCCAGAGTTCACCTCCATATACCTGATACTAGTAGATGGTAAAAAATTTCCTGATTTCCACCTCCATGACACATTTTTATGCTACCTGTTCCACCGTTATGTCCCTTCAAGTGAGTGTGCCAAGATGATTTTGAAGGCGCAATATAGTCGAGTTGCAGGACACTTTGGTGTGGAGAAATCTATGGTCATACTTAAACAATACTTTTATTTGCCAAAACTTTGACAGGATTGTAGGAAATATATCAGATCTTGCACTGTTTGCACCATCACAAACCAACCATCAAGAAGCAAGGCATGTACACTCCTTTGCCTACTCCTAGTTAGCCTTGGGAATCCATCTCCATGGACTATCTGTCTTGCCCCCTTTCTACGAAGCATGGTAATGAGAGTGTATTTTTGGTCATGGAACTTTTTTCTAAGATGGCTATATTGGCGGCTTGCAAGAAGAGTATCATAGCAGAGGACACTGACAAACTCTTATTTAAATGAGTATGGGTATATTTTGGGATCCCGTAGACCATTATATCAGCCCGAGATAGTAGTTTCTTGAGCAAATTTTGGTCAAGTCTCTGGACAATATTGGACACCAAGCTCACCAAGTTGACTACATTCCATCCTTAGATTGATGGCCACACATAGATCGTCAACATGATGATAGTGCACATACTCCTCATGTACAAAATAAAAGCATCAACGAACCTGGGATGAAATCCTTCCCTATGTGATAAATAGCTATAACAAAGCTCTCCATAGCTCTACTAGTCGTAGTCCCTTTCAAGTGGGTCTACGATTTCAACCATTATGTTTGATTGATGTTGCCATGAATCATGTGACTACAAAGACAAAATCCACACATGTACTATTTGAGGATGCGAAAGCAACCTGATTTATTGAATGCATCTAGCACATCTGCCAGCAATTTCGTGCCCTCTTGGAGAAGTCCAATGCTAAGTACAAGCAGCAACATGATCAACATCAGGTGCCACACAAATTTAGGTGGCGAAAAAATTTAGGTTGCACTTGCAAAAATAACGTCTTACCGGAGCCCATCAGAACTTTAGACCACTTCGATATGGGCCTTACACCATTAAAAAGGTTGTGGAAGACAATTATTTTGAGCTTAGCATTCCCCCATTCCTTGGCCTACACACAGTGTTCAATGTGTACTGCCTTCGACCATACTTTCCACCATTACTAGACAGATCAGACATTGGAGAACAACTCACGCAAAAATAACCCAGACTGCATGGAACATGCCACAATTGATTGGATAATGGACACACATATCAAGAACACTCACCAGTAGAAGATCCAACTATATCTGGTTCCTAAAGTTGGCCAACTCCTACACCAAGGCAAGTGGCTCACTAGGGACCAAGTTCAATAGAAATTTCCCCATCTCGTGGAGGCAATCATTGCAATGGGGGCCACTACTTCATAAGGGGGGAGGACTGATCCAGTTGGATATTGGTGGCCACCCACCTATTCCACTTGGACCCCAACCATTATTTATTTTAGTTTTCTAGTTTCCTTAATTGTAGTACAATTTACTATTTTTCATAGTTTTTCTGGGTTCTAAAGTTCCAGAGCTATTTTGAGGCCTAAACGGCGTTCTTTTGGAAATTGGGAAAAATTTCATCTTCAATAAAAGTTTGTAGTCAAAATTTATAGTCCTCGAATAGATATTTCTAACGAGGTATTGTGCGCATCAAATGGAGATTGTATGCCAAAATTACGACCCCGGGAAGTTGATGTGTCAATTTACCCCAACGAGGCCCATAACTTTTGTGCTTCATCTCCTAGGGTTAGGTTTTTGGATATTTTGGATTTTCCATTGTTTCTAAACAATAAAAAGGTCTTCGAGACTCATTGTAACACAGTTCAGAGGCATGTAGCTACCATATCTCTTCTCAGAGATAAGCTACCATCACCCGAGCTAGTTTATTTCCATTCTGTATGTATGCATATTTCAGTTCTTTGATATTAATGAAATGAAGTTTTATTCCTATTGCATCTATGTTTTATGTTTATATACATATTCTGTTGTGTTCCTACATAAGTTTGAATAAGTGGTATCATAACACTCTGGTCTTTGTCTGTTTTTATTTGCATGTCCCCAATGAGGTCAAGGTATAAGGATTTAGGGCTCGAATTGGTTGAACCTTTGCAATTCTAGCCTTGGAAACCCCAAAATCCTCCCATGGTAGAAGAAAATAAATACGAGGGAATAGGAGATCCTTTCAAAATATTTCTTAAAGAACCTGTCGAGCGATAGAGGAACATGATGATGGAAAACGTTTCCTAGATCCTTTAGCAAATGCCAATAGGTGACACATCTTCATTTGGTAGCCACTCTAGAGGCACCACTCCCTTCAACGTACAAGTCAACTTTTATATTCATATATTTGGAGAGATAGATTAATATGTCGTAGATAGATTGTTAAATTTTTCTTAAGGGTATTTTTCAGTTTATGAATTTTCCAATAGGGAAAAGATTACTTTTTCACTCCTCAAAACTGCCCCACACATCAAGGACTAGTGGGAAACCTACTGTGAGTAGAAGGATGAGAGGGAACCCTCACTATTTTCTTCCACACCCACTTGGAACTCTTGACGACATGCCATCAAGGAGCAATATTACCCTATCAAAAGTTATGAAGATAAGTACATAAAGTAGACCACACAACGGCATGGAAGGAACCAAGACATATCAGAGTTCACAATTATTTTTCATACCCTTCGTACGATGTTGCGTATCAAGGATTTTGAGAAGCATTTCGTACTCAAGTACCATGGTTGTCTGCACAAATAAATATAGGATGAGATGGAGTTCCTAGACATCTCCTCATTTGGCATTGCCTACTAATACACTGTCAAGATCAAGCAGAAGTTTAAACAGAAGAAGTGAGACTTTGGATTTACAAATCTGAAGCAATGAAAAGGCACCCCCAAACCGTAAAACAAAGGACAAAGCCAAGGCGGGGTGAGCTAGCACAACCTGTTGAAGCCGCAAACAAAGAATGACACCACAAAGACAAAGAAGGACACATGAAAGTGGTGTGAGTTCCATAAGAGCCCCACTCTCAACACAAGTGAGTGTCGGGTCAAGAAGTCGCTGGTGGCTGAGCTGAAGGCTTCAGAATCAGATACATGTTCTGACCTTGAGTTGAAACCCAACAAGGGGAATGACAAAGGGAGGTAGATTATTGATGTGGAGCCCAATGCCACTGTTACCACCACCAAGATCCAAAATATTAATCCCGAATATCTAGAGAAGCGATAGTGTCTCTTACATTCACAGATGTGGGTGAAAGGTTTACTACTGCAATTCATTGTTGATAGTGGGAGCCAAAAGAACCTCATTTTGACATAAGTCGTGAAGTAGTTTTCCCTACTGACCATGCCACAATCGTATATATACACCATCCGTGGCTTTACCAAGGACGAGATCCCTGCCTAACCCTATTATTTCTTTGGGTAACAAGTTATACAACATACTTCCATCTCTTTAATCTTTTTTAAGTAATGTAGTAAGATCATCTCCTAGAATGGTAAACTTGTTTTCTTTCTAATTCACTCTCAAAGTAATGGGAATATCATGGCCACATTCATGGCCCCCAGGAAAGGTTCCTCCACGCAGCAGAAGATGGTGGATAAGGTCGTTGAAGAATATAGGGACATCGTCTCCTCACCCACAGGGGTACCCTTTTTGTTAATTTTAGGTATGTTCTATGCTAGAGAAATTTATTTCAATTTTCATAGTATCTTTTCTAGATTATCAATCACATCAGCATGAAAGTAAACTACAGATAGCACATATATATAAATCGCAGAAGACAAGCCAAGACAAGAGGACACAGGATGTGGCACCAGCCAGGGACAAACCCCACAATGTGGGGAAACCCTTGATCAATTATTCTTTTATGTTCTTCAAAGTTTAGCAGAGAGAGAGAGAGAGAGAGAGATAGTACATTTACAATAGAATTCAACACTTTGACTTTTGATCATGAGATCAATTGGAGACATATTGCTTCAACTGATTCTCTAAGGTGACTTGTTCACCTATCATAGTGTTGCATCTCGTCTATTTGTTGCACATTACTGTGTGACACCTTGCTGTACTATCACATGTGTTGAACCTTGGTGACTGAGCTACTCTCATCTTCATGCTGCTCATAATGTTGCATCTTCCATGGTCTTATTCATCATCAACCTACCCATGCTCATTATCTCACTCATCATTATGTTGCCCATGCTCATATCATCATGCATCATTATGCTACCCATGCTCATATTAGCATGCTACTTATTACGTTGCCCATGATCTCATACATCATACTGCTCATGCTCATATCATCATACATCATTATGCTGCCCATGCTCATATCATCATGTTGCTTATTATGTTTCCCATGATCTCATACATCATGATCCCTTCCTTCAAAGACAAATGCTCCAGCTGTTTCGGCAGTTCCTAGTAGTTCTGGCTTTTTCAGCATTTCTGACAATTCCGGCATTTCCAGCTTTTTTGGCTTTTCTGACTTTTTCGACAGTTTTGACTTTTCCAATAGTTCTGACTTTTCTGTCTTTTCCATCTTTTCTAGCTTTCCGACAGTTCCATCTTTTCCGGATTTTCCAGTTTTTCTGGCAATTCCAACAGTTTCGGCTTTTCTAGCTTTTCTGCCTTTTCCAGTATTTCCGGCTTTTATGGCATTTCCGACTTTTCCTACAATTCCAAAATTTCTAGAAATTCCAACTTTTCCAGCAGTTTCGGCGTTTCCAACTTTTCCAGCATTTTTGGCTTTTCTGGATTTTTTAGCTTTTTCTGGCTTTTCCTTAGGATCTTTCCTCCTACTAAAACTGAAAGACAAGTAGAAAGAGGAAGAGATCCAAGTGTGTGTAGAAATGACTTGAAGTCCTCTTCTATTTATACTAAAACATAGAGGTTGAATAAACATTATTGTTGGGCTTCTGAGCCTACATAAGTTGCTGGTCGTCTTAACAATTTGTCCATAACATAAACAAATTCATAACTTCATAAATACTTGTCGAAATCGGATGATCTTTAGATCAATCCTACAACTCTCAATGAGAGGGATCCAATAAAAATATCAGCTTCCATAAATAATATGACCCACATGGAGTTTGGCCCTAGTTGCCAATTTTAACAGTTGGACCCCAATCCTTGATCTTATTAGACGTTGAAGGCAATAGCTCTTACTTATTAGTATAAATGATGGTTATAGGAGCCCCAAGAACAATGGTGTTTACAAATTTTTATGAGCCTCAAAGAATTGAGGAGAGAATTGAACTTTTGTAAGATCTGAGAAAGATAAATATTAGAAAAGGGCATTTCCCTTGGATTATGGGGGAGATTTCAATATGATAACCTCTCTATCAGAGAAGAAAGATGGAAAAATAAGAGTAGATAGAGATTGTAGAATTGAGGCTTCTGTGATCAGTCATATTTATAAGAAGAGCTTCAGCGTAAATCACATGAAAAAGACTTTTGTCAACGCGTTTCGAACCAACCAGTGTGGTTCATCGTCAGGACGAGTAGATAGAGATGTTGAATCATTTAAGGACTTCATTGAGGAATTGAACTCATTGATATGGCAACAACAAATGGATGCTTCACCTGGAGTAATAAGCGGGTGGGACAACATCAAGTGGCATCCAAACTGAACAGATTCTTAATATCGAAATATTTACTAATGAAACGGGTAGATGCAGAAACAAATATCCTTCCCTACAACGGGTCAGATCATTCGCTAGTGCTCTTAATGCTCTAGTTGGTAGGTATGCCCAAAAACTTATTGCAACCAAGGCATCTTCCATTCCTACCACCCTTAGATCTGAACTTCCCAATGAAGTGATCTTCCGCTGTGCCATTCTAATAATATTCTCTACTTCCACTTCACCCTTAGCGAACTTAGAAGAGAGATGTGGAACTCATTGATCCTTTTGTCGTGTCCCTATTTTCTTTGGTGATTGCTCTTTCACTCTTGCTTGGCATTGTCTTCACCTCAGCTCTAATACCAAGTTAATTTTAGGTATGTTCTATGCTAGAGCAATTTATTTCAATTTATTTTCCACATTAGCAATCACATCAGCATAAAGTAAACTACAGATAGGACATAAATATAAATCGAAAAATACAAGCAAAGACAAGAGGACAAAAGATGTGGCGCTAGCCAGGGACAAACCCCACAATGTGGGGAAACCCTTGATTAATTCTTCTTTTATGTTCTTCAAAGTTCAGCAAAGAAAGTGAGCGAGATAGTACATTTACAATAGAAGTCAATCACTTTGACTTTTGATATCGGCATGAGATCAGTTGAAGACATATTACTTCAACTGATTCTCTAAGGTGACTTGTTCACCTATCATAGTGTTGCATCTCGTCTATTTATTGCACATTACCGTGTGACACCTTGCTATACTATCACATGTGTTGAACCTTGATGACTGAGCTACTCTCATCTTCATGCTGCTCATAATGTTGCATCTTCCATGGTCTTATTCATCATCAACCTACCCATGCTCATGATCTCACTCATCATTATGTTGCCCGTGCTCATATCATCATGCATCATTATGCTACCCATGCTCATATCAGCATGCTACTTATTATGCTGCCCATGATCTCATACATCATACTGCCCATGCTCATATCATCATGCATCATTATATTGCCCATTTTCATATCGTCATGTTGCTTATTATGTTGCCCATGATCTCATACATCATGATGCCTTCCTTCAAAGACAAATGCTCCAGTTGTTTCGGCAGTTCCTAGTAGTTCTGGATTTTTCGGCATTTCCGACAATTCCGGCATTTCCAGCTTTTTCAGCTTTTCTAACTTTTCCGATAGTTTTAGCTTTTCCAATAGTTCTGACTTTTCTAGATTTTCCATCTTTTCTAGCTTTTCCGACAGTTCCATATTTTCCGGATTTTCCAGTTTTTCTGGCAATTCCAACAGTTCCAGCATTTCCAGCTTTTCCAACTTTTTTGGCTTTTCCAGTATTTCCAGCTTTTCTGGCATTTCCGACTTTTCCGACAGTTCCAACTTTTCTGGAAATTCCAACTTTTCCAGCAGTTTCGGCGTTTCCAACTTTTCCAGTATTTCTGGCTTTTCTAGCTTTTTTGGCTTTTTCTGGCTTTTCCTTAGGATCTTTCCTCCTACTAAAACCGAAAGACAAGTAGAAAGAGGAAGAGATCCAAGTGTGTGTAGAAATGACTTGATCTCCTCTTCTATTTATACTAAAACATACAGGTTGAATAGACATGATTGTTGGGCTTCTGAGCCTACATAAGTTGTTGGTCGACTTAACAATTTGTCCATAACATAAACAAATTCATAACTTCATAAATACTTATCGAAATCGGATGATCTTTAGATCAATCCTACACCTCTCAATGAGAGGGATCCAATAAAAATATCAGCTACCATAAATAATATGACCCACATGGAGTTTGGCCCTAGTTGCCAATTTTAACAGTTGGAACCCCCAATCCTTGATCTTATTAGACGTTGAAGGCAATAGCTCTTACTTATCAGTATAAATGATGGTTATAGGAGCCCCAAGAACAATGGTGTTTACAAATTTTTATGAGCCTCAAAGAATTGAGGAGAGAATTGAACTTCTGTAAGATCTGAGAAAGATAAATATTAGAAAAGGGCATTTCCCTTGGAATATGGGGGAGATTTCAATATGATAACCTCTCTATCAGAGAAGAAAGATGGAAAAAGAAGAGTAGATAGAGATGTTGAAGCATTTAAGGACTTCATTGAGGAATTGAACCTCATTGATATGGAAACAACAAATGGATGCTTCACCTGGAGTAATAAGCGGGTGGGACAACATCAAGTGGTATCCAAACTGGACAGATTCTTAATATCGAAATATTTACTAATGAAATGGGTAGATGCAAAAACAAATATCCTTCCCTACAACGGGTCAGATCATTTTCTAGTGCTCTTAATGCTCCAGTTGGTAGGTATGCCCAAAAATAATCCTTTCATATTTGAAGCCTTTTGGTCAGATCACCCTACCTTCATGGAGAATACCAAAGCATGGAGGGAGGAAGGAATCCCAATCAACGGCTCGAAAATTTTCACCTTGCAAGCTAGGTTGAAACATATTAAGTCAAAACTAAAACAATGGAATACAACAAAATTAGGCAACATATTTCAAGCGAAAAAGGAATTTGAAGAGAAAATGGAAGCACTACAACGAGGGTTTTTTCTGAAAGTTATTCAGAGGACAATAAAGAAGAGGAGAGGGAGTTACTAAAGAAGCGGGAGGATAGATGTAAACAAGAGAAAATTCTATGGAGATATAAATCTTGAGAGTTATAGCTCTGAGAGGGAGAGAGAAACACAAAATTCACTTACAAATCAGCAATCGAACACAAAAACTCCATTAAAATCCTAGGCATGAAGGATGAGAGGGGGAAAAATTTCGAGGTTGATCAAGACATTGAGAAGGTCTTGGTCCAACACTTCCAAAATATTTATGAGGAGCCCCAAGTGGAAAGAGAGGAATAAATCCATAAGATTGTAAGCCACATCCCAAAGGTTCTCACTGAAGAGCACAACAAGAATCTAAACAAGTCAGTCTCCATGGAAGAAGTGGCATTGGCAGTGAATGAAATGGCTAATGGAAAATCCCTTGGACCAAATGGATTTACTATAGATTTCTTTAAAAGCTTGTTGGGAAATTGTCAAATATGATATACATGAGGTGGTGGAAGACTCCCAAGAATCAACGTCAATCCTTAAAGCCTTGAATTCGACTTTTATATCCCTCATTCCTAAGGAAGAATTGGCCAATGCCCCTGAAAAGTTCAGGATGATATCCCTGTGCAACGTTTTATACAAAACCATATCCAAAGTAGTAGCTAATCAAATGAAAACAATTATTCCTTATCTGATCTTAGAGGAACAACCAAGTTTTGTAGAGGGGGGACATATTTTGTATAATGTGATCCTAGCACACAAAGTAGCTCATTAGTTGAAGACACAGAAAAAGGTTGGTATGATTATGAAATTAGATTTATATAAAGCTTATGACAAGATCAATTGGGAGTACATGGTAGCATTTCTACAAGCATTTGGCTTCAAGGAACATTGGATCAATTGCATTATGGAAATGGTATCATCACCCAGATATTCAATTTTAATTAATGGAGCCCCATCAAAACCATTCATCCCATATAGAGGAATTAGGTAAGGAGACTTGGGAGGGAGATTGGAGCAGCTAATATAGGAGGAGACATCAAAGGACTTAAGCTACATGAGGATGCTAAGGTGACCACTCATTAACAATTTTTGGATGATACCATCATGCATGGCGTACCCCCGATAAAGGAGTCATGTAATTTTAAATCAAATCTTGATACTTTCATGAAGGCATCAGGTATGGAGCTAAACCAGCCAAAGTCTATGATATTATTTTTTAATACTCACATTTCTATCTAGCGAAACTTATCAGCCATTACAGGTTTCCAAAGGAAATCCATCCCTTCTAAGTATTTATGGGTGCCCCTAATAGTGGAAGCCTGGAATAAATTGAATTGGGAGAGAGTGATATCCAACCTAGAAGATATGGTTATAATATGGACGGTGAGAGCATTGAATTTGTCAGGGTGATTGGTGCTAGTAAAGGCGGTGCTTCAGGCTATTCTAGGGTATATTTTTCTATTCTTCCTACACCCACGGAAAAATATGGGAGATCCAAATAAATTTCGTATAGAAAGGAGCAGAGGGAAAAAGGAAATGGGAATTGGTGGTGTGGAACATGATCTATAAATCCAAGCAGACAAGGGACCTTGGGCTACAAGACCCTGAAATAATTAATAGATAAAATGGGGCCAAAATGTGGTGGATATGGTTAAAGGGAGGGGAGACACTATGGGTGAGACTATGGAAAGAAAAATATGCCCCTAAATTCCAACCAAAAAACCTAGTAAGACTCATGGGGTCAATACAAGGGTTGTCTATATGGAACCTGGCATGGACTAACAGAGATATTATACAAAATCATAGTTTTTGGGAAAGTAAGAAATGGAAAAGATGCCTTATTCTAGAAGGATGACTCAAAACAACAACTAAAGTTAATCAATCTAGAATGGTAGGGTCTTCAGGTAGCCATGGAGAGACAGGGTCAGAGATAATTCCATTAATTCTTGGCTCAAGTTATAAAAAATAATATATGGAGACGATGGAACTTAAACACCCTCCACTAGGAAAATCTAAGTGTGTCATATGTAAAAGATATTACAGAGGAACTTAACCAAAGACAAATCCTAGCAAATAATGGCCAGGACCAACTCCAACGGGGACAGTGAGAAGGGGGATATTTCAACCTCAAGGAAGCCAAATCTTACCTTCAAGCTAAAGATCTTGACTTCAGTGACCCATCTTGGAGTAAAATATGAGTGGCCTCTCATTGGCCAAAAATCAAAACTTTTTGTGGTTAATTTTGCACAAAAAGGTGTAGGAATTTACAGGGTAAGTTCCTCAAACAGAACACCAAAAGGACGCCACTCACAAACAAATCACAGATCAATACACCAGTATTTTGACGTGGTTAAAACCCTCAGAGAGGGAAACAGTCCATGGCTTGCACCAACGTGGCTACTACAGGCAATTTATTAATAAAATAATGAAAATTTACATAAGCTTCTCTCATGCACGGTTAACCTACAAATGACCCTCCATGCGCTTTAAATAGAATTCATGGACCAATCAGGTGTCAAGCCACGGATCAAGTGTTAGTAATACCGAGGAGAGAATGAACCGTCGGATCACTACATATCGTGACCGTCAGATTGTAAGTTACAAAAGTACATAGGAAAGAAACACACTTTACCTAACTCTACACTAGACCAAGTTATATTTAACTATTTGCTATGTGTCGGAATATCCTAACATCCCCCCTTAAGAACAACTTGGGATAGGATTGAAGGATTTACAAATATGACACAATAGGAGAAGGAAGGAGGCCCTAGAGCCTATCCCCCCTTAGTGACAACTTCCTGAACTCCAACCATAAATCGAAGTTTAGTAAACTTCGCCTCTGTGAGAGCCTTTGTAAAGATGTCTGCAACTTGATCATCTGTTGAACAATATTGCACTTCAAGAACATGGTCAGGAATGAGCTTTCTGATGAAGTGCATGTGTAGTTCAATGTGTTTGCTACGCTGATGTTGGACTGGATCTTTGCATAGTTGAATGGCACTTTGATTATCACACCAAACTGTAGTCGGATGCTGCTGCTGAAAGCCAAACTCTGATAGGATCTGACGAAGCCACAAGGCTTCCTTACTAGCCTCTATGGCACCACGATACTCTACTTCTGATGAAGAAAGAGAAATGGCAGCCTGTTTCTTGCAAGCCCATGTAATATGTCCTGAACCAAGAGTGAACACATAACCAGCAGTAGACTTCCGATCATCAGAGTCACCAGCCCAATCGGAATCAGTGAAACCAACCAATAGAGGAGATGTTTCAGCATTGTAATGAATGCCAAACTGAACTGTACCACGAACATAACGAAGGATTCATTTAGCTGCTTTCCAATTACTTTCACGTGGGGTTTGCATAAACCGAGCAACAAGGCCAACAACAAAGGAAAGATCAGGACGAGTATGGGTTAAATACAAAAGTTTTCCGACAGGTTGACGGTATAAGGTCGCATCAACTTCAGGGGAAGTACAGTTGACTGAAAGTTTGACTCGAGACTGAAAGGGAGAAGGAGTTGGCTTATAATCTTCCATGTGAAAAAAGTGTAGAAGATCACAGGCATACTTGGATTGGGAGAGGAAAATACCTTCCTTAGATTGCAAGACTTGAATACCGAGAAAATAATGTAAATGTCCTAAGTCTGTCATTTCAAATTCTTTTTAAGGCTGGACTTGACATGGTTTATAAGGTTGGGATCACTACCAGTAAGGATAAGATCATCAACATAAAGACTTACCCACTTTTTTGGTGTAGACAGTATTGTCAGAATGACACCTAGAAAAAGCCAATATCTAAAAGAAAGCTGTTTATTTTGGCATACCAAGCCCGAGGGGCTTGCTTGAGACATAAAGGGATTTCTTAAGCCGACATACAAGGTTGGAGTTTGTTTGTATATAGCCAGGAGGGTGTTCCATATAGATTTCTTCATGCAAGTCCCCATGCAAGAACGCAGATTTAACATCCATCTAATGGACTTCCCATTTGAAGGAGGCAGCAAGGGAAAGAACAAGGCGGGAAGAGTTCATTTTGGCAACGGGGGAAAAGGTTTCAGTATAATCAATGCCTTCAACTTGTGAAAAGACCTTAACAGCAAGTCGAGCTTTATGTTTATCAACTTTCCCATCTGGCCCATACTTGGTTCTGTAAACCCATTTGCATCTAACAAGTTTGTGCCCCTTTGGTAGAGGAACAAGATCCCATGTATCGTTTTCCAATAATGAACGATATTCTTCATTCATAGTTGCGTCCCAATCTGGATGGCCTGAAGCTTCCTCAAAGGTATCAGGATCATAATTTGTTGACACTTGAGCCAGTAAAGAAGAGGCTCTTTCAAACTGAGAACGAGTACGGCGCTGATCTGTAGGATCACCGGCAAGATCACCTGCTACATCTTGAGTAGCTTGGACCCAATTTGGAAGTGAGGGAGCTGACTGAAGGAGCTGAAGGATGATCCTGAGAAGGTGGGGGAGGATTTTCATCCTCACTTTCATCATCTGAAGAAGAAATATGTTCAAAGGTAGAAGAGATAGAGAGAGGTGGAACATGCGCCGAACTAGGCTCGTAGGCCGATTTATTTTCATCAAACTTTACATCTCTTCTAATTATAACATTTTTGGACTTAAATGGAATAATTCTATATGCTTTGACATCTTCAGAATATCCAACAAAGATACATTTTTCACTCTTTGGTTCTAAAGCTTTACGTTTTTCATCTGGAATATGGGCCCATGCTTCACTTCCAAAAACACGAAAGTGACTCACATTTGGTTTAATAGAGCTCCATGCTTCTTCTGGAGTGATGTTCTTTAAAGCTTTAGTAGGAGTGCGATTTAGTATGTAATTTGCACAGTTAATTGCTTCTGCCCAATAGTTAAGACTAAGTTCTTTAG
>APFE030937895.1:42882-60610 GCA_000404065.3 Pinus taeda
GGGGGCTTGTAGTCATTTCCTTGAGAAATGAAGGCTTCTCTTGTAGAATGGAAGGTGGAAACAAACACAGAGTAGGCTGGTCCCAACTTAGAAAGAATGCAATAGATAAGGGCACTATCTTGTTTCTTAACTTTAACACCTTCCAAAAGAAGTCTAATGGTCTTGAACTTGGACAAGAAATCTTCAATGCAAGTAAAATCATTGAGGTTTAATGTAAGCAACTCATTTTCAAGCTGATGGGCTCTACGTTCATTTTTAATTCCAAAAACTTTAGTAAGCTGCTCCATTGCTTTATCAGGAGTATCAAGTTCAGCAATATGAAATCTAAGATCGGGAGAGATAGACATCCCTATCAACCCACGTGCTTGATCTTGCCTATTTTCCCATTTGGCTGCTTTCTCTTCATCTTTTGGCTTGTTTTCTTGGCCTGTGGCGATTCGGTAAAGACCTTTACTTCTAAGTAAATCCACAATGTAGGACCACCATTGGAAGTAGTTGGTGCTGTCAAGGATAACTTGGCATGAACTTTCCATTTTGACATAAAATAAAGCTAGATACGCTGAAACTAAGTGTTCCAATGGAAAGATCTCGAAAAATTAGGCTGGTTCAAAAAAAATGGTTCTGAAAATGGCTTCCGGATGAAGAAGTTATGACATTTTTAAACAAAATGTTCAAGGCACCGCAAAGTGCGGGAATGTGCGGAAATGAAAAAAAAAACGCTCCTTTTTCAAAAAAAAGGATATTTGAAACCAAGACCTCTACTCTCTTAAATTAGCTTTGAACCAAGTGAGCTATACAAAAAGATATAGAGAGAGAGATAGAGAGAGAGAGAGAGGGGGGGGGGCTTTGTTTTCTTTTAGTCACTGATGCTTTGGATTGCGTGATTGCTTGAGAAAGCTATTTTTCTCCCTACAAAACAAAAACATGAAACCCAACACAGACATGCAAAAAAAACAAGCCTTACAGCTTAAATTTAGCTTTACCCGGAAACTAAATATTTTCCTCAATGTTTCTGATTTTCCGAGATCACACTAAGGTGCAGGGAAAAGAGTAAACGCATGAGAAAAATTCTTCCTTTCTGTTTCTGATTTGCCCAGATCGCACAGAGTCGCAGGGAAAAGAGCATACGCAGAAATGAAAGGTATAGATCCGATAAAAAAATAGCTAAATAAACCGAAACCAAAATAAACAGAGAGAAAAATAACAGTAAACTGCAAATAAACATTGTATACCTCCGGATCTAAAAAATGACGCAGCTAGGGCTACTGGAAACCTTTTCGCGTGAAACGAAAGCGGTTCCTCACTGGAACAGATGCTCCCAACACAACAGAGTAGTCCTCTTGGCCCGAAAGCAGTCAGAAACAGTAGATCTAGGAGATGGCAGTCGCATGCAGTTCTACCGGCTTCAGATTTGGATCAACAACGAACGCGGCCCTCAAATAGCTTTGATACCATGTAGGAATTTACAGGGTAAGTTCCTCAAATAGAACACCAAAAGGACACCGCTCACAAATAGATCACAGATCAATACACCAGTATTTTGACGTGGTTAAAACCCTCAGAGAGGGAAACAGTCCACGGCCTGCGCCAACGTGGCTACTACAGGCAATTTATTAATAAAAGAATGAAAATTTACATAAGCTTCTCTCATGCACGGTTAACCTACAAATGACCCTCCATGCGCTTTAAATAGAATTCATGGACCAATCGGGTGTCAAGCCACGGATCAAGTGTCGGTAATAGCGAGGAGAGAATGAACCGTCGGATCACTACATATCGTGACCGTCGGATTGTAAGTTACAAAATGTACAGCGGTAAAGAAACACACTTTACCTAACTCTATACTAGACCAAGTTGAACTTAACTATTTCCTATGTGTCGGAATATCCTAACATTTTAGGCATTTGCGTGGCACTAGTGATTATGGTTTGTGCTACCAAGGAAGACTATGATTGGACAGAGTGTTGGATATTCATGGCTTTGTTGATGCAAACTAGGCTGGAGATCTAGATCAGAGAAGATCTACAAGTGGGTATGTGTTTAACCTATTTGGAGGTGCAGTCAATTGGAAGAGTGAGAAACAATTTGTAGTGGCACTACCAACTACAGAGGCAGAATACATGGCAGCCACTCATGCAAACAAGGAAGCAATTTGGTTGCAGATATTGTGTTTGAGTATGGGGTTAGTAGAAGTAGCTATAAGGATAGAATGTGACAACCAAAGTGAAATTTTCTTAGCAAAGAACCCTGCATATCATTTAAAGACAAAGCACATTGATGTTCGATATCACTTTCTGAGGGATATGATAGAAGACAAAAAGGTGTTGCTGGTAAAGGTGGACACTTTGAAGAATACTGCAGATGCATGGACAAAATCTGTGAGATCTGAGAAGTTCTCTTGGTGTAGAGAAACAATGGGCATTGCAGGGCTGGATAATGACTAAGCTCTCTTGTGGCTCCTTGTGGAAAGAAAACAACAAGTGGGAGAATGTTGGGTTGTGTTATATTCCTTCCACGACTAGCCCACGTAGTTAACTGGGGGGTTAGAGGGCGGAGTGGAGCCCCCCCTTCGTTGCACCAATTGCATAATGGGGGGGGTCACTGGGGGTTTGAGGGGTGCAGGTAACCCCACTCTATGGGGTCTAGGGCAGCGCCCCAGAAAATTTTGGTTTTGGACCCTATGTTAGGTTGGGCAGACCCACCTATGGTTTTGTGCATGATTTTTGCACATGGTTTTGGACGCGATGGTTTTTTGTCTATGGTTTTCAACGCAATGGTTTTCGGTTCACGGTATTGGATGCTTCAGCATGTATAAATATCTATTGTAACATTGAAAGGAACATAATGAAAAGTCAAGCTGGTACTCCCGGTTTTTCGATCCAGGGGAAATCTCTATGTATATGTGTTTTATGTGTTATGCTCTCGCATTGTTTATTTTCTATGTTTTAGAATTCGTATGCAGGTAATTTTGTACTGGGTTAAAACCTACAAAATTTCAATCAATGTCCATTAACAAGTAAAGGAATGGCCTCTTTCTACCACATAAGGTCCTAGCCATTTTGTCCTTAACTTTCCCTTGAAGTCCTTATACTTGGAATCATATAACAAAGCCCAATCGCCTTCATGAAATTGATTTTCCTTTGATATTTTTATCATGCTAGATCTTCCTTTGAAGTTGAATTACCTATGTATGTAGGAGGGCCTGCATTTTGAACTCATCCAAACCATTCAATTGGAGCAATCTCTCTTTTTGTGCACAACTGAGATCTAGATCTAGTTGTGTTGCCATCCTTAATATGTTATACTCAAACTCAATGGACAATACGGCCTTTTTCCCATAGATCATCTCATATGGTGTGAATCCAGTGGTGGTCTTCCAGGTGGTATTATAGGCCTAGGTGACTTCAACTAGTTTATCTGCCCAACATTTCTTGTTGCTGCTTACTACTTTGGTCAATATGCCCTCCAACGCTCTGTTGGTCACCTCCACTTGCCCATTAGCTTGTGGATGATAGGGAGTGGAGGTTCTATGCTTGATCTTGTGATGGATGAGCAAGTCTTCAATCATGTTGGAGGTAAACTAGCTGCCTTGGTCTATGGCCATCTCTCTAGGGTACCCTAATTTGTAAAATACATTCTCCCTTAGGAACTCAACTCCTTCTCCTCTGTTGCTGCCTTAATTGCCTTGGCTTTAGCCCACTTAGCCAGATAGTCAGTGAACACAATGATGTACTGTTTTTTCTTGGAAGGAGGGTCAATAGGCCCAATGAAGTCCATGCCCCACCTGTCAAATGGCTCGAAATTCACTTGAGGCTGCAAAGGCATTTCATCTCTCGGAGTAGGCCTTCCCATCCTTTGGCACTGATCACACTAAATAGTATATATTTTCACATCCTGATGAAAAGTGGGCCAATAACAGCCTGCTTGTAACACTTTGAATGATGTCCTCTTTGTTGTAAAGTGACCTCCACAAGGCCCATCATGATAGGTCAGAAGGATGTCAAAGACTTCCTCCTCCCTGACACACCTTCTCAAGATTTGATCTGGACCAAGTTTGAAGATATTGCCCCCAATCCAAGTGAAGGGGGTGCTCTTCCTTACTATCTTGCTTTTCTCTTTGGAGGACAAGTTTGGTGGTAACTATGCCGATACCAAATAGTTTACCATATCAGCAAACCATGTAGAGAGAACTGAAATGGCGAACAAGTGCTCATCCGGTAACTGGTCATCAACCATTCCCTCTTCACCTGCAGGAAAATTTATTGTAGACAATGATTCTGCAACAACATTTTCCTTACCAGGCTTATCAACCATAGTTAGATTAAATTGTTGTAATAAAAGTAACCATCTTATAATCCGAGCATTCACATATGGTTTATTCATTAAATATTTGATTGCAGCATGGTCAGTATGCACAAATGTTTGGTAGCCTGTAATATAATGCCTAAATTTGTTCAATGAATGCACAACAATAAGGAGTTCCTTTTCGGTGACGGTGTAGTTTAGTTCAGCCTTTGACAAATTCTTATTGATAAAGTAGATAACATAAGGCAATTTTTTTATCTATCTGACCTATGGTTTCTCCCATGGCTTTGTGTGAGGCATCAACATGAATATGAAAAGGAAGGGCCCAATTTGGGCCTCGGAGGATCGATGCAGTGGTTAACTTGTTCTTTAGGGTGTCTAAGGCCTCTTGACAACTTTTTGACTATATAAACTCAGAGTCCTTGGCCAACAACCCAAATAAAGGAGAGGCCAACTTTCTGAAGTCCTTTATCAACCTTTGGTAGTATCCAGCTAACCCTAGGAAACTTCTGACATCTCTCTGCTTTTGAGGAGGTGGGAGCCTTTGGATGATAGCTATTTTGTATGGGTCCACCTATAGTCCTTACTACGATATTGAATGACCTAGCACGGTCCCTGCTGTCATCAAGAATTCACATTTTTTGGGACTAAGAGATAGGTTCATTTCAATACATTTGTGCAGTACTTTACCTAGGTTGGACAGAGCCTCTTGAAAATCACAATCATAAGGTGTAAAATCATCCATATAGATTTCTATCGCATCATGGACTAATTCGAAAAAAAATACTCAGTACTGCTCTCTAGAAAGTGGTAGGAGCATTCCATAGGCCAAAAGGAAGGACCCTATAAGAAAAAGTACCCCAAGGACAAGTGAAGGTGCTTTTATCCTGGTCTTCCAGGCTAATTTGAATTTGATTGTACCCATTGAACCCAGCTAGGAAAGAGAAAAACTTTTCCCCTGCCAGGCCATCTAGCACTTGGTCAATGAAAGGTAAAATGAAATGGTCCTTCTTTGTGGCTTTGTTCAACTCCCTGTAATCGACACAAATCCTCCATTTACCATTTTTCTTTGGAACTAACACCAAAGGAGAGACCCACTCACTATCAAAGATAGGGTACATGAATCCTGCATCAAGCAGTTTTTGCAGTTCTTCTTTGACTATATCTTTAAGAGCTAGATTCATCCTCCTTTGGGGTTGTCGAACTCATTTGCAACCTTCCTTGATATATATGTGGTGAGTACACATAGAGGGGTGCACTACCTTCATTTCTTTGTAACTCCAAGCGAAGGCATCTAGCTGTTCCTTTATCATGTTGCATAACTTCTCTTATTGGAAAGCAGAAAGAGATGGATTGATTTTCAAGGTTCTCTTAGGGCCTAATTCTATGGTTTTGACATGGAGAGGGTTGGAATCAGAAAAGCATAGGTGAATTGGATGATTATTTTGGGTTTCTCTTACTACATCTTCTAAGGGTGATGTACTAGGAGTCGGATTTTGGAGTAGGTGTTCAATCACATCATCTTCATCCTGTTGTCCTCCTCCCATGGTCATTTCTAAAGTATAAAGTTGAGAAGAATAAACTTCATCTTCTTCCTCCTCCTCCAGCCATAAAGGTAAATCATGTTCTAGTGATGGCTAAGCATGAGGGTATAGGACTAACTTCTTGGACATATGCCCATTATTGATGGTCATATTCCTAGCTCTGCAGCTAATGTAAGCATCGACAATGGACAACCAGGGCCTACCAAGGATGAGAGGGTAACCAGTAAGCTTAGCCTTAGGCTAGAGAACTAGGAAATCTATAGGGTACTCCCAAGAGTCAATGGAGACCATCACATCCTCCACAATCCCCTCAGTGGTCACTATGGAGAGGTCTGCAAGTTGTAGAACTGTTGTGATCTTCCTCAATGAACCTTGGAGGTTAAGCATGAGCATGGTGTCCTTGGTCATCACATTAATGGAAACCCCAAGATCGATCAAAGTGTGTGGGAAAATGGTGCCAGGATGTTTACATCTATTACTGGGCTACCAAGGTCCAAATACTTTGGACAGATTACCTACCCCAGCGTTAATTCGGACAACTATCCAATGACATTAATGGTGGGTGCATCTCTTCTTTACCTCCATGGACGCTTGAAGAAATTCTCCTTAATCAACTTATTGTAGATAGACACATATTTTATTACTTAGAGAAGTGGAATACTTACACATACATTTTTCAATTCTCCCAGAAGTTCAGTCTCTTCTGGGGAAGCCTGGAGTTGTTGGGTTAATCTCTCAGGAAAGGGTGGATTGAATTTAAGAATGTTTTCCTCTCTTTATTTCTCAACCTCCCTTGGTGGAGGTGGAGGTTGGTTATCCGGGAGAACTCTCCCAAATCTCAGGTTGATCTCTTGAATTTCCACAGCATAAGCTACATATGATGTCTCTCCACTGTATACTTATTGAGCATGTCTGTTATTCAGGTTTGGATTTGTCTGGGCAAGCATCTAGGGTTGCTTGGGTGGAGCAGAATGTAACAGTTGTGGTTGGGCAGGCAGTGGAGGCAATAAAGCTGGAATATTGTTGTATTGGGGCCTCCACCCCTGGGGTGGTACATTCCACAGAGTTTGTGGTGGAGCATAGGGTTGAAATGGCTCGTTGGATGGCTAGCTAGGAGTGATATTGTGATGCAAAGGACGAAGGAGGAGGTGTGGACCAGGAAGGATGAGCAAAGGTTCGACACGAAGGTATGGATGAGGTCTCGTTGGGGTTGTAATATGGATGGGATGACCCTTATATACCCTGTTCGTATGGCCTAGGCCCATGAGGTCTCCTTTGGTTTATGTAGCAAAGCTGCTCAGTGACTCCTTCAGCTCTTTGATATACAACTTTGAGTCCAAGAAAAGAAGGGCACTTGTCTGTGGAGGGGTTTTCTTCACAGACTAAGAAAATCTCAATAGAATTCAATGGGCATTCATTCTTAGGGTGCCTCCTGGTGTATCTAGGACAGAAAATGGCCAAGGCTCTCTCTGCTTCCTCCTGCTTTCTCTTAATGTGTATAGTGTCCATTTGCAAGGCAAGGGTTTGCAACAACTCACTTTTTAAATCTTCCAGCATGTTTCCAATTTCACCCTTGATGGATGAGTTGGAAGAAGATGTACTGAGCATAGGTTGACTACCCCTACCATTTTTCCTAGCTACCCTAGAATGGTTTCTAAAGACAGTCTTGATATCCTCATAGGGTAATTGGTAGATATCTCCTCCTGCTAACAAGTGTAGGGTATCCAAAAGATCTTCCCTTACCCCCTGAGCAGGACCAACTTTAGTGACTCAGGGTCAAGTGTGCACCTGGCCCTCTTGTAACTAAGTTGGAATATTTCTTCATAATCCTCTAGGGATTCATCATTTCCTATGGTCATCTTGAAAATTTTAGTATCCTTCGACCTACAATAGTCTCGATACTTATTGTTAAAGGCTTGCTGCATCTAAGCGCAAGTTGTAATTCTATCCCCAGGTAAACCCATGAAATAGCGTAATGGTGCATCCTTGAGGGTAGATGGAAATATTGTTAACTTCTTCTCATCCTCTGTATAGTCATAGGTTCGGCATAAGACAACAAACTCAAATAGGAAGGTATCAGGATCTTCTTTGGTCAAGCCATGGAAATGAGGTAGGGCAGAGGGACTGATATTTTTCATCTTAGTGTCCCCATTGGTTTCCTTGATGGGGAAGGTGATGAGCACCAGAATTGCAACAAGAATGCTACAACTCCTAGGCTACCAGCTTTAGTTTATCAACCTAGGGTTCATACAAACTTGGAGGTTACAGTGTTGTATACATAAGTAATAGTGATGGTTCTGCCTGTTGTCACTGTACAAATGGCGAGAGACCACTGGTGTTTTCAATCCAGAATTCTATGGAGTCAGAAGAAGCTTGATTTATTGATGGAATAAGGAAAATCTACTCTAAGAGAGAGCTACTCTACTACAATAATGAAGAAGACCGAAATTCAATGCTAAATCACACCATTCCCTAATGAACTTGCTAAGAAACTATACTTTGCCAAAAATTCTAAATTAACATGAACTAAATGCTACCCTCTAAGAATGGAAGTAAACAACATCAAAACATCACTAATGTGCAAGTAAAGGGACTGAAATAAATCTTTTTTGTCTTTTTGCCTTTTTATGCAAAATCAAGTATGCAAACTAATTGTTTCTGTTGATGTGGCAAGTGAATTAAGGATGATTAAGGATGGCTAGAAGGGTTAGGAGATGGTGAGATGGTGTGGAAGACACTTGGGAGGCTTTTGGCGACTTTCTAGGGGTTTTCCATCAATTCGGTCTCAAAACAGGCCATTTCAGGAAAACCTACAGGATGTACTAGAAACCTACAGGATCCCTTGTAAATCTACAGGATACAGTTGAGAGAAAAATGTGAGGTGTTGGAGGTGATGGGAGGCCTAAGAAAGGTGTGTGATGGGTTGAATGGAGTGGGAGAAGTTCTAGGATCAGTCATAAGTCAAAAACAAAGATAAGAGATGGTTGGATTTTCTCAATGTGCTTGGACTAGATTCTATGTAAAATGATGGAAAACTAGTGAAGGGAATGGTAAAACAAGGAATGGCTAAGGTGGATGGAGTGGAAGGCGACTGATGGCTATGAAGTCTTAGTCTCCTCCTAAACCACCTTCTTGGCATAAAACATGTATATCTTCCCAAAAGCTATGCAAACAAGAAACATTTTCTTAAACTAGATTAGCAGAATTAATGAATTAACTACCTACACTATGCATGAGGAAAGTTTCTAATAGGAATGAAAGCATGGGTGATATCTATTGTAGAAATGAAGATGAAAAATATGAAAATGGAAATCTACCTTGCAAAACTAACCAACTACTAATTTAAAGACAAAAAACTCCAAAGTTCATAAGAGAACTAGAAATCTGTGTTTTTGGGGCTGCTTAAGAGTCCCTTCCTCATGTCATGATCTCAGAGGGAGGAAGTGAGCCAAAGACACCTGCTGAAAACCTTATGGTGATCCTTTTATCCCTGCTAACTTGCTATTGAATTCAGGCACAAATGGAAGAAAAAATAAAAAACTAATCTAATCTACACTACTTGTAATGAAAATGTGTCTAAAAAGCAAATTAACAATGAAACTATGAAACTACACTAAACATACATATAAAAGAAAGAGGAGCCTTGGCTGCTAGGGTTGGGCCCTAACCCAAGAGCTTTAGCCCTCTAAGTTAACTCAGTGCTAGCTCAAAAAAAAACTCATTCTTATTACCAAAACATCAAATTACATCAATAGAACTTTCACAAGTATTGCAGTTCGAAAATAACTTAGATTTTTACAATAAAAATCCGAATCATAATGAGGCTCTAGGCCTTTCTACTTATACAACTGAAGTCCCCAATGAATTCCCTAAAATTAGGGAGACTCGGCTCCCAAACTCAAGATAAACTGGTGCTTGTCTTTCACTTGCTCGACTGCCTTCTAATCCTCATGATTTGGTTATTTGCACTTTGAGCTGATGTGATGAATTCGAATGGAGGACTAGTAAATGAGGAGGATTTACCTCATACAATCCCTCTTCCTTGCCCCATTTGAGTACTAACCTTAGTCTTTGACAAAATTCCCCGGTTTTCTCCTTTAATCCCGCATTCAATGCATATTAGTCCACTAGGCATAATATCCAACTCTAACTCACCTCATAAACAAAATATAATCAAAAAGATGTAATAAGTCATGAGAAAAGTTGGTTTGACTAAGCTAGGAGGTGAATTAAGGCCCATATAATTACCCAATGATGAGGTTCATCAGCACCTCCCTACTGAAAGTGTTGCTCATCCTCTAAGCAACTCAATCAATATCCATATCTTTCATGGATCTAGTGGCCTCCCTGACATCCCATGCCTCTACTATGGTCTCCTCCTCTTGTTCATAGAAGCCTGCTTTCTTTTATACCTCCTCCCACTGCCTCTTTTCTTCCTCTTCCTTTCTTCCCTCTAGCATTTATAAGAGTAGTGGTGGACTGAGTTTCAGGCCAATCCAATTTACTTTCAGCCTTTGCATAGATTTCTTGTACATGGGTGTCTTGTTCAATGCTTATTTCAATCTTTGAGGAGAGTGGTATTCTCTTATCTTTAAGTTGTATGGCAATGTGTTCCATCTCCTCAGGAAAGCATGTATTCTATCATCACCTAACAATCTGAACATGTCCTCAAAATGTGAAATTGCTTACTCTTGGGTAGCAAGATATCTAGGTGCAAGCTGAGGGTCATTTGCAATCAAATTATGGGTACTAATGAGGGCCATGGGATTTGATTGTTTAAATCTAATCATAAGAGGTTTAGTCTATTCTCTTACAAATATTATCTTCATCTCTGTAGCCCTTGATTCCTCATGGTTCATCCATGATGCCAAAGCCATCAATTGTAAATATCCTAGCTTGGCATTAGGATCCCATACATTCATGTCTGTTAGGGTCATGTTGTGCAAATAAAAATCAACCATATTGGCCCTATCTTCTAGAGTGTTATGATCACAATGATCAATGAACTACCGTAGTCCTGAAATGGCATGCTGCCTCTCTATGCTAGGGTCTTGATCTGGAACTGTAGCCACTGTTCCTTGAGGTAGAGGGCATAGGATTTAGCTGGCATCCTACACTAAATTGCTTCCAAAGAGAGATTGGCCATACATGCCAATTGATTCTCTCTTTCCTGCAATTGTCCTCTCAGCAATGCATTTTCGGTCTCCAGTTGATTTCTAATTATGGCCTCTCTATCTCTCAAGCCACTTAGCTCTCTACCCATCTCCTTGAGTTTCTCCTCCATGTGCCCAATGTCTTCCACTCCCTTTCATTTGGCGATCTGCATCCATCGGTGAGTTCTGTTTAGTCAATTTAGTATGTCCTAAATTGTTGCATTAATTATCAATCCGGGAGTCGTAAACTGATGAAGTGTGGCGCACTATATGTGCAAGACAACCTCTTTCTTACTTTTTATTGTTTTCAATTTTATTTTGTTTTGGGGGTTTTATCTTTGTTTGTCTCCTAAGGCGAATGGAAATCCTATTCCTAAGTTTTAAGAACACTTTAGAAGGCAAGTATGGATATAGATTTTAAGGCAATTATGTCCTTTATGATGACTTCCAGAGCTTAACACTTCAGAGAATCTCAAAACATACTAGTGATGAAATTAGTACTTGAACAAGAATGTAAATGTGCAGCTATTCAAATCAAAAAAATGATAAACTACTGATCATGAAATCACTATCTCTGCCGCTCATCTAAATACAGAAATAAAAGTTAAGCTATTGCACTCAAACAAATAAAAAACTACAAACTAATAAAAGTAAAACCAATTCACTTCACTTATAGTCTGATAGCTGGCCAAGTAGCTTGTGGGGGTTAAGCCATGGCTCTGGAGATAACGTCAATAACATGAGGAATTGATATCTAAATTACCTACTTACAAATGAAAAGAAAATCAAGTCACTTCACTTTATAGTTCGATAGCTCGCCAAGTAGCTTTTTCGGGGTTAAGCCATGGCTCTAGAGATAACGTCAATAACATGAAGAACCTGATATCTAATTAAAAAAGTAAAATTAAAATCAAATTACTTCACTCATAATCCGATAGCTTGCCAAGTAGATTTTTGGGGTTAAGCCATGGCTCTGGAGATAATGTTAAATGACATGAAGAATTTGATATCTAAACTAACTAACAACAACAAATGAATAAGACTGAAATCAAAGCATAACTGAAATTGAAATGCTAAGAAAAACAAAGTCAGCAGAGAGGCTAATCTCATGTCACTATTTATTGCAAAAAAATTGTATGAAAATGCCCGATCCTAGCCTATCTTGAAACACATTGATCAATGTTAGAAAAAATATACAATGCTTGGAAAATCATGTACAAGAATGAAACATTAACACCATAACTAAAATATGAAATATACACAGGTGAACAAACCATGAAATATCTACAATGGAAATAAGACAACAACACATAAAATCTTTACATAAATAAATGAACAAAACCTCAGCTAGCAGGGGCCTTCTGCATGGCCTTGGTTAACATGCTGTCAGTCTGAAATTACGCTCACACAGTCATATAAAACATAGTCTTGTTATATTGCAAAATAGAGGAAGGATCCTCTCGTTACAATAGCAGGACTAATGTCATGTTACAGTACATGAACTAACAACAAGACTACATAAAAAACTAGCTACATGCATTTGCAAATGCATTATTTATAAAGGAAATTACATAATTGTTTTTCCTATAAAACATCTTCAGCAGAGGACACATAAAAAGACAGAACCCGTGAGCTTCGCATCTTGGTTGCCATGATCATTCAATCTACCAAAAGGTGGATGTTGGATTTGCGTCGTGGAGGCATTCTATAGTTGTCAAAATGAATCCATGGATCTAGGAACGGTCTCGGACCCTTCACGTGTTGAAAACAGAGACCTATTTGCCGTAGAACCCCTCATTTGACCATCGTTTGACCAAGGCTTTCCTCTTCGAATTTGGCTAAACTAGTAGGACCTGGTTCATGTCTAGATCATTTTTGAACTGCCCACGTTCCTTATTTTTCTTGCCGACACCTATAAACTAGAGATCAACAAAAACATCTGCGGAATCTCGAGTCAGTTGTGGAAAGTGGCTACATTCCGCAGTTGATCAGCAAAATCTAAGTCAAATAGCAAACACAAAAATATAGTTAGAAAACCACTTAAATGCACTCTCAGAATCAATATGTAATGATCTTTGATAGATTATGAGGCACTGGTGAGGGGAAAAAGTCTAGGAAAGTGTGTAGAAGAGATGTAGTTTCAGGGCTCTCAACATACCCCCACTGTGAAGGTGTTGCATGTCCTCATGCAACCAAAATTGTGACCATCCTCCCTTCAGTTCATGTGTTCTAAGACCTCTGCTAACACATCCAGCCTTCTTTTCTTCTTTCTTGGTACCACTGTCATCTAAGGCTTTCTCAATAGGCACTTGAATTTGAGGTTGATAAGAGCTCTGCTCAACCTCCTTCTCTTTTTCTTCAATTTTCTATTTTTCTTTTGCCACAACCCAAGACGCAACATGGTGTTGTCGTGAATAATTTTATCCAACCTGCTCTATTCTTTCAATGTTTCATTTTCTCTTTTGATGTGTCTATTCAGGACTTACAGTTCAAAAACTTCCCGTTTTAGTGATTGGATTAGAGCTTCCTGGGCTGTATTAGGCTGGGTAGATGAAGTGCCTTGATCTGTGGTAGTCTTCTCCAATCACTTAATAAAATCATACATTTCTTGCTGGGTTGGATCTATCTCAGGTGTAGCCTTTCTTGGGCTAAACCCAAAATCTGGTTGAGAAGGACTGATCTCAATATCTGGTTGAGAAAGAGGAGAATGTTGTGGGCTATGGCCAGGAGGGATTGTTGGAGATTGTTCCGGTGTTTCCTCTCCTAAGTCCACGAAGTGGGCCCCTTTAGTTTGTACCTTCTTTAGTTTACCTTTAAGTCTGGATCTCCTCCTTAGATTTTGTGAGTTGGTGTCTCCTTTCTTCACACTCTGTTTTTCTTTCCCTTTTCCCTTTGCTCTAGTTGCTTGTTCCTTAAGGTAGATTAGTCTTTTAGAAAGTATTTGATCTTCTTTTGAGAAAGGTTCTGGGGTTTGATAGACAGCTTCGGTATTTCTTTTCCTTTTTAGTTTTCCTTGCTTCCTAACCTTAGTTCTTTCCTTCCTACTTTCAGATAGCTTCTCTTCCTTACTAGTTTCCTTAGCTATGTTAGTAGGAGTATCCTGAATGTTCACACTTGTTTTCCTTTTCCTACTTTTCCTTGGTGAGCTACTTTCAGGTGTTTCAGGTGGGTCCTGAAAGAAGTTTCTAATCAAGAACTATTCCCAGGTGTCCTTTCTTTCCTTCAATTGTTTTTCAATCAGAATTTTAACAAGGCCATGATGGTAAAGGTGAGCCTCTACGTCATTCAGATTTTTTTGCACGGTTGTGGACATCGTTTTTAGGCTACTCAATAGGAAATAAGGAAAATTGATGGTTTTATTTTCCAGAAAATTCATTAGTAACCTGATGTGGTACAGGTACATGGACCCAAATCGTCCTTCACATGTAATAAACTTCTGAATTATTAGTAATAAACTAGTCCACCTTTCCTCTAGAGCAGAGACAAGGATTCCACATTTGAAAATGGTTATATCCATACCTGGATTGCGCAAGATAATCCTCCAAACATTCTCATCAAATTCTTTGTTTTTGAACCACCATTCCCCCTCCTGTGGGAGTTCCGTTGCTGCTGCAATAGATTCCTCTGTGATTGAAAATTTAAGATCTCCAACCTCAACTTCCATGCCATTAAAATACCTTGAAAATGTCTTCGTGACTTCTTTATTGTGACCTTTGAATTTCTGGATGAACTGCAGCCACCGTGCCTTCCTTAATATGATTTTCAATTATGGATAACCCTCCATGAATTTAGGCTCGTCCAGCTCTGTTCTTAGCAGAAGGCCCATTCCTTCCTCTTGCCTTAAAATATGTTTGTGAGTGATGGACCATGAGTAATGGATTGATGGAGGTGAAACGGTTGTGTTAGCGGGAGATGGAGAAGGATTGTGGAGAAAAACCAGTAGTTGTAAATGGAAGAACCGAGAACAAGTAGTGAAAATGAGTTCACGGAGTGGAGGCTTATGTAAACAGGCCAGAAATAACAAACGCAACTTCAATGGGATAGTATGGAAATAGAGTGAGCCTGACAGAGCTTTGAACTAGAAGGCTACGGAATAGACGTTAGTATGTTCTCAAAATGACTACAGATTTGTGTGGTAGGAAAGAGCCATGATCAAATAGATTACATCCTCATAATTATTCGGTTCAACAGGTGGAATGCCAATGTACAACTAAACACAAGTTAAATTCGGAGGCGGATCCTGAGGCCGTTAAAAATTAGTGCAAAGTTCATGGTGGAATTATGTAAATGCCATGGAGCGGTTATGAAAGCTATCAATGAGAATCATTACACATAATGGAGCCAATGGTTTCATAACTATATAGAATGTGCTTTAAAATGCTATTTGAATTGAATCTTGCTCATACCTTAGATCTTACCACTTCCATCCACTGACCTTCGATTGGCTGCTTCCTATTGGTGCTTTAGGTGCTTTATATCTTCAAAATATTTTCCTTTGTCATACCTGCATTTGGTTTTCATCATTATTTGGCTAACATCTGACTGTCAGTGCTGAAAAACAGAGTGTTAGATGTGGAATCAACAATCAGCTGCGGAATCAGTTTTTAGCTATGGAAACAGAATTCAGTTGTGGAAACTGACATAGTGAACATATGACTGAATGGAGATGGATGGAAATGAATGATGACTGAGCGAATGATATATGAAAACTGGTCATGAAATGAAGTGAAGTGAAGCAAAATGAAGTGAAGTGACATGAAACTATGAATAAAATGAGAGGGATTTTTTTTTGGAAAATATAGGGCATCAGAAGTTTCTGATTTTCGCCCTATATTTTTTGTATAAGACTGCCAATCAGTGATTTGTTTTTTAAAATAGAAAAGAATAAAGACTAGGCTGGTGGAGAACAAGGATTCTGCTTCACCAGCCTTATTGCAGAATTATCTTGAAAGATTTTGACAAATTCCTCCTTTGAGAGTGGCTTATGATAGATCTTTAATCTGTGACCATTCACAATAAGAGGAGTTTGATATTCATCAATGGTTTTGATTCTTACCGCTCCATTGCTAAATACTTTTTCAATCTCATATGGCCCAAGCCAATGAGTCTGAAGTTTACCTTTGAAATCTTTGAACTTGGAATCAAATAGAAATGCCCAATCTCCTTCTTGAAACTTTTTCTCCTTGATGTATTTATCATGCCACTTAGCTCTTTGATATTGAACTAGATTAGTTCTTAGGATTTCTTCTCGTTTGATCTCATCTAGTTCATTAAACTGCTCCATTCTATGCTTTTTGGCTTCTGATAGATCCATTCCCAATTGAACTACCATCTTGAAGGTTCTAACTTGGAACTCAATGGGGAGCAGAACTTCTTTCCCATAAACAAGTTCATAGGGAGAATGTCTTGTTGTATTCCTCCATGTGGTTCTGTAGGCCCATAAGGCTTCAGGAAACCTTTCTTCCCAATCTCTTCTATGTAGATGAACAGTCTTGGTAATGATGCCTTCAATAACTTTGTTTGTAGACTCCACTTGACCATTTGCTTGCGGATGGTAAGGAGTAGATATTCTGTGCTTGACCTTGTACTCTTCCATCAGCTTCTCCACCAATTTGGATGTGAATTGACCTCCCTGATCTGTCATAATTTCTCTTGGAACACCAAAGCGAGTAAAGATATCTTCATAAAGAAAACTAACAACTGAATTCTCGGTAGCAGAAAATAATGCTTTGGCTTCTACCCATGTAGTGTCATAATCAATACATACCAATATATACTTTCTTTGTTTAGATGGTGGGTTAATAGGTCCAATGAATTCTAAAGCCCATTTTTCAAAGGGTTTGATGAGTACCTGTGGTTGTAATGGCATTTCATTTGAGAGGGTAGTTTTCCCTACTCTTTGGCAGCTCTCACATCTTTTGACATATTGTTTTGCATCTTTGAAAAGGGCTGGCCAATAATATCCTAAAGGGAGGATTTTATAGGCTGTCATTTTGTCAGCAAAGTGTCCACTGCATGGTTCATCATGACATGCTTTGAGAATATCAGGCATCTCATCTTCCCTAACACATCTTCTAATCACAAGATCTGGCCCTGTTTTAAACAATTCGTTAGAAATCCATGAATATTTTAAACTCTCCTGAATAATCTTTCTTCTTTCGCCAGGAAATAAATGTGGAGGTAGTTTCCCTATAACCAAATAGTTAGCTATATCTGCATACCAAGGAGTCTTAGTAGTTACTGCAAATAAATATTCATCAGGAAACTTGTCCTCTACAGGAGAATCTTCTTTATTATTCTGAATCCTAGACAAGAAATCAGCCACTGTGTTTTGTTTCCCTGGTCTATCTAACACAGTAATATTGAATTCCTGTAAAAGTAGGAGCTACCTTGTAACTCTGCCATTAGTAATGGGTTTTTTCATTAGATATCTAATTGCAGAATGATTAGTATGAATAAAAGTTTCATAGCCTGTTATATAATGTCTGAACTTATTGATTACATGAACAACAGCTAAGAACTCTTTTTCACTCACAGTATATTTCAAATCAGTAGGAGTTAAATTTTTACTGGTATAGTAAATGTCATAAGGAACTAAATCTTTTTGTCCCAATACAGCCCCTAGAGCTGTATCTGAAGCATCTGTAGAAATATGGAAAGGAAGTTTCCAATTTGGTCCTCTCAAGATAGGCGCTTCAGATATTCTTGTTTTCAAAGTTTCAAATG
>APFE030937895.1:61744-73000 GCA_000404065.3 Pinus taeda
TTCATCCTTCTCTGAGGTTGTCTGATTGGTCTACTGTTTTCCTCGATATAGATATGATGGATGCAAGTCTTAGGGTCAATACCTTTCATATCAATATACTCCCATGCAAATGCAGCAGAATGTTTTTGCAAGATTTTGGTTAGTTCTTCCTGTTGTGACTTTTCCAAATTTTTGTCGATATTCAATGTTTTACCTGGAAAAATCTCAATGGTAGAACTACCAAATTCTTCCATAGAGTAAAGAGACATTTGTCTTGACGATAAATACTCAATATCAGAATTTAACTGAAATTGTGTGTGGTCATATTATGAAGATGTTTCAAAATTTTCTAATGTGTTCAAAATTTGACTATCTTCACTAATTTTAGAGATAATAAAGACAGGTTGTATAATATCTTCATCATCGACCCATTCATTGTCTCCTACTTCTATAATTGCTTTTGTTGGAGGATACAGCTTGAATTTCTTTGTCGAAATACCATCAGAAATATACATATCCCTAGATCTACAACTAATGAAAGAATCAAGTGT
Source organism: Pinus taeda (assembly GCA_000404065.3). Classification (NCBI taxonomy): domain Eukaryota; kingdom Viridiplantae; phylum Streptophyta; class Pinopsida; order Pinales; family Pinaceae; genus Pinus; species Pinus taeda. Next base: position 62,275 of record APFE030937895.1, read on the forward strand.
GGCTAACCAAGGTCTTCCTAAGATGAGTGGATGCCCTCCTAAATTACTCTTGGGAGACAAAATCATGAAATCTAATGGATATTCCCAAGAATCTAAGGAGAATGAAATATCTTCTAGTACACCATCTAGTTTGATTATTGATCTATATGCAAGTTGCAGTAAGGTGGGTGTAAAAAGAAGATTAGGAAGTTTAAGTTGTTCCATAGTCTGTCTACTCATAATGTTTATAGCAGCCCCTAAGTCAATCAAAGTATTTGGAATTTCTATCCCATTTATATGTGTCTTGACAATTGGACTACCTGGATCCACATATTTCTGCATGGTAATTTTTCCCATCATGATATCTGCAATTTTTCCTACCAGGTGGATTCTTCTTGTATCTCTTGGTTTCCTTCTTGGTCTTTTGAGACTCAACTCCTTTATTTCTTTTCCTAGAATAGGAATCTCTCTAATGGCTTGTAGCAAGGGAATCTTGATACAGGCATTCTTTAATTCATCTAGGAAATCATAGTCAGGCAACAAGATTTTTTTTCCACCCCTTTGTCAATTTGTAATCTTTCAGGGAAAGGAGGCGTGGATGAAGATGTAGGTTGCTCAACTATAGGAGTTGTGGGGGTTAACTCTTTTTCTTTTTGAATGATTGGGTTTTGAAGAAATGCTTCCTCAGAACCTTTATTGACTTTAAGAGAATCCTCCTCAGAGGTATCTTGCTTTTGAACATCTATAGAAGGTTTTTCTAAAACTCTACCAGATCTGAGTTGAACATCATTAAGAGGAACAATCATATAGGTAGGAAATTGTTATTCTTCTACCATGTAAGCATTCTGAGGATTTTTGTTGTTGGGATTTGGCAATGGCTGGGCTGGTAGTTGATTTGTCTTCTGTTGAAATGGAAGCAAGAGTTGAGAGTTTGGATTTTGTTGAGAAGGTTGTTGTTGTGGAAATGGCAATGAAAGTTGTGGGTTTTGATTTGGAAGTTGTGGATTCTTTTTATTTTGAAAAGATGGAGGATATTGATAAAATTGAGCAAATCTCCCATAAGGATTTTGCATCCCTTGTGGCCATGATGGGTATGGATTTTGAAGTTGGGGCCAAGGTTATTGCCAAGAATTCCAATTTGGCGGGAGCTAAAAATTAATAGGATTATTGAATCCTTGATTTTGTTGCCATTGTCAAGGTCTTCTTGAAACAAAACAAAGGGATTCTACTGAATTTGGATCTTCCTAAAAGACAGCTTTGAGCCCAGGAATTGAAGGACAATCCTTGGTCTCATGACTTTCTGAGAAAATCATACATGTTTCTACAACTTTTGCATCCAAGGGCATTCCCTTAGAGCATGTTTCTTTCTACATTTTGGGCCAAAGATGGCCAAGGCATCAACTTTTGTTTTCTGCTTGTTTTGAATTTTAAGGGTGTCTAGTTGTTCACTAAGGCTCCCTAGAATATCAGTTTTGAACTCATCAAGCATATTGCCAATCTCTGCCCTACTTACTGTTCCAGTTGTAGATTTGTTGGCTCTAATAAGAGAAGGATCTCTAGGCCCTTTTCCGGTTTTAGATTTTCCCCTTGAGAGATGGACGCATAGTTATGCTATGTCACGAAGTGGAAGTTGATAGATATCTCCCTTCCCCATCATGTTTAAAATATCTATCCATTCATCTCTAATGGCTTTCAATAAAAGGGATTTCAAGGTTTCCTCATCTAGATTACTCATTTTCACTCTCTTTAAGTTGTATTGAAATATTTCAAGTAAATCCTCCAAGTTCTCATCTTCTTTTTGCATCATTTTGAATACCTCATCCTTATGATTGGTGGGCATACAATAGTCCAGGTATCTATCCAAAAAAATTTGTTTCATATCATTCCAAGTCCTAATAGATTGAGTGACTAACCCCATTAACCATTTCAAAGCAGCTTCTTTCAATGTTGAAGGAAACAATATGAGTTTTTGAGAGTCTTCCATATAGTCATAGGTTTGGCACAAGACTTCAAACTCAAATAGAAATGTTTCAGGATCCTCACTTCGCAACCCATAAAAGTTTGGGAGGACAGATGGTGAAATGTTTTTCATTGTTGTATGAGTTTCCTCACCAGCTATAGTGAATCCAAATGAGTTATCTCCTTCCTAATTTCCCCCATTGTTACCTCTACCTCCTCCATTATTTCCTCTTCCTCTACCTCTACCCCCTCCTCCAAATCCATCTACTACTTCCTCTGTCATGATAGTTTCCTCAGAGTCTTCTGGTTCTTCTATTAATGGTGAACGAGAGAGAGTTTCTCCCTTTCCTTCTTCTTCAGGTGATTCTATTTCTTTGATTACAATATGTTCCCCTATAAAAGTGAAGAAAAGTTCTTCTCCTAGATCAAATTTAGTAGATAGTGTGGGAGAATCTCCTAATTTGGCTGCTACCCCTTGAATTCCAGGAATCCTAAGGCTGGGAGTATGAGTCGGAGATGGAGGTGTATCTTGTCTATGCCTTGAAGTAGCTGGAGTTGTGAAAATCGAACTTTTGGCCCTAGCTATAAACCTTCCCCTAGAATCTCTTGTTCTATGCATGCCATTTTTTTTTGTAAGTCAGGCTAATAATTCTCTTTCTGATCTTCCAGGTCACACTAGGTGCAAGAAGAGAGCATACTCAAGAAATTATTGAACTAATAACTCTCTTTTTTGATCCTCCAGCTAACACTAGGTGCAAGAGGAGAGCATACTTCAAGAAGTTATCAATTTTCCTTCTTTTTTTTATGTAAGAGATCAGTTACCTAGTTACACTTCCCTGGAAATGGCACCCAAAATTTATAGTCAATTTAGTATTTCCTAAATTGCTGCATTAATTATCAATCCGGGAGTCGTAAACTAATGAAGTGTGGTGCACTATATGTGCAAGACAACCTCTTCCTTACTTTTTATTGTTTTCAATTTTATTTTGTTTTGGGGGTTTTATCTTTGTTTGTCTCCTAAGGCGAATGGAAATCCTATTCCTAAGGTTTAAGAACACTTTAGAAGGCAAGTATGGATATAGATTTTAAGGCAATTATGTCCTTTATGATGACTTCCATAGCTTAACACTTCAGGGGATCTCAAAACATACTAGTGATGAAATTAGTACTTGAACAAGAATGTAAATGTGCAGCTATTCAAATCAAACAAATGATAAACTACTGATCATGAAATCACTATCTCTACTGCTCATCTAAATACAGAAATAAAAGTTAAGCTATTGCACTCAAACAAATCAAAAACTGCAAACTAATAAAAGTAAAACCAATTCACTTCACTTATAGTTCGATAGCTCGCCAAGTAGCTTTTCAGGTTAAGCCATGGCTCTGGAGATAACGTCAATAACATGAGGAATTGATATCTAAATTACCTACTTGCAAATGAAAATAAAATCAAGTCACTCCACTTATAGTCCGATAGCTCACCAAGTAGCTTTTCGGGGTTAAGCCATGGCTCTGGAGATAACGTCAGTAACATGAAGAACCTGATATCTAATTAAAAAAATAAAAGTAAAATCAAATTAGTTCACTCATAATCCGATAGCTCAACAAGTATCTTTTCGGGGTTAAGCCATGGCTCTGGAGATAATGTTAAATGACATGAAGAATTTGATATCTAAACTAACTAAGAACAACAAATGAATAAGATTGAAATCAAAGCATAACTGAAATTGAAAAGTTAATAAAATCAAAGTCAACAGAGAGGCCAATCTCATGTCATTATTTATTGCAAAAAAATTGTATGAAAATGCCCGAGCCTAGCCTATCCTGAAACACATTGATCATTGTTAGCAAAAATATACAATGCTTGGAAAATCATGTAGAGGAATGAAACATTAACACCATAAATAAAATATGAAATATACACAGGTGAACAAACTATGAAATATCTATGATGGAAATAAGACAACAACACATAAAAATTTTACAGAAATAAAGGAACAAAACCTCAGCCAGTCGGGGCCCTCTGCATGGCCTTGGTTAACAAATTGCCAGTCCGAAATTACGCTCACACAGTCATATAAAATATAGTCTTGTTATATTTCAAAACAGAGGAAGGATCCTCTCGTTACAACAGCCGGACCAATGTCACGGCACAGTACATGAACTAACAACAAGACTACATAAAAAAATTAGATACATGCATTTGCAAACACGTTATTTATAAAGGAAATTACATAACTATTTTCCCTATAAAACATCTTCAGCAGAGGACACGTAAAAAGACAGAACCCTTAAGCTTAGCGTCTTGGTTGCCATGATCATTCAATCTACCAAAAGGTGGATGTTGGATTTGCATCATGGAGACAGTCGACAACTGTCAAAATGAATCCATGGATCTAGGAACGGTCTCAAACCCTTGACGTGTTGAAAACAAAGACCTCTTTGCCATAGAACTCCTCGTTTGACCATCATTTGACCAAGGCTTTCCTCTTCGAATTTGGCTGAACCAATAGGACCTGGTCCATGTCCAGATCATTTCTGAACTGCCCACGTGCCTTGTTTTGCTTGCTGACACCTGTAACCTAGATATCAACAAAAACAGCTGCGGAATCTCGAGTCAGATGTGGAAAGTGGCTGCATTCTGCAGCTGATGAGCAAAATCTAAGTCAAATAGCAAACACAAAAATATAGTTAGAAAACCACTTAAATGCACTCTCAGAATCAATATGTAATGATCTTTGATAGCTTATGAGGCACTGGTGAGGGGAAAAAGTCTAGGAAAGTGTGTAGAAGAGATGTAGTTTCAGGGCTCAACAAGTTCTGGCCCTCTCCTTCTCAGGCTCAAAGAACAGTGGGATAGAAAATTTTTGAGGTATGACCCTACCTCCTTCAATAAACCTATAGTAGGAGTCCAGTTTAGGTTGCGGGCTAGGTTCTTTTGTCCATGGGTCCTCTTCTTTGGTTTCTTGTTGCTTCTCTACCTCCCTTTCCAATTTTTGTGCTTCCTGTAGGTTCAGCAGAGTATCCTATAGGACTACTTCTTCTTCCTATAGATTCTGTTGTGTATTCTGTAGGACTGTCTTTCCCTTGGAGGAGGTTGACCTAGTCATAGGCCTCCTCACATAGGTGATAGGAGACTTAGGGGAAGGCATTTTCTCCTTCTTTTAGGGGAGTCTTCAATCACAATAGGAATTTTGGTTGGTGTTTGGGGTTTCCCTCTGCCTCTGTCTTTTGCATTTTAGCTTGATGGGGGTGCTAAGAGCAATGAGGGTAGATGCTGCCTCTCTCTCAGTGGGTTCTGGAGACACCCTAGGTGAATCCTCCTTGTTTTCTTTCCCCTCTTTTCCATTTCCTTCTTCACCTATGTCATTCCTTTCTTCTTCCTCTTGTAGATATTCAACATCTTTATCAGTTTCTTCCATAAAATCCTCCTTTTTTTCTTCATCATCCTCCTTCTATTATGTTTCATATCCTTCTTCATCTTCCTCATTTTTTTATGTTTCATCTCCTTCTTCCTCTATCTCATCTTCATCTCCTTCCGTTTCTTCCTCTTCTTGCTTTACTTCTTCTTCCTCTGCTTCAGTCTCTTCCTCTTCCTCTTTACTGACAATAGGACTAACATTATATGTGAGAGCTTTGATGTCATCCTCTGCCAGCATGTCTTTGAAAACTGAACATGTTATAGGAATTCTGAGGTTTTGGAGGGAATCTTCTATAAGGATCCTAATTAACCTATGGTGAGCTAACTGCTGGGAATCTACCTCCTGGACTTTGATGCTTGATTCAATCAGTGATTGCAATAGGAAGTATGGTATGTTGAGCCTTTGGTGAGGGGGTGTTTCTACTCCAAATATCAACTCTTCAAGGAGCCTGAAATGATAGCCATATACCACACTATACCTACCCTCACATGATATGTACCTGATAAGTTTGTAGCCCACCTCACTCTATAGATATGGCAGACTTGCTCTCCTTAATCCATTCTTGTCCTCATGGGTTCCTCACCTACTACAAATAATTTCCTTTTTGCAACCTAGCTGTCTCCTTTGTTCTCCTTCCTCCATGGTACTCCTAATGGAAGTGTGGTAACTCTGATAATGATTTCAGGTGTGATCTCTATGGAGAGGCCTCTTACCACAACAGTGGCATGAATCCTAGAAAGTGGAATGATGGAGAGAGAAAAATATCGGGCCACCTCATCATCATACCCTCTTAATTTTTCGAAATATCCCATCCAATTATGTCTTGTGAAGATTTCAAGCACTTGAGGATGTTGTTGGATTCTTAGTGTTAATGGGTTCCCTTCTATTAAACCCTCCTGTCATCTTGGTTGGTGAATTTTGAGGAGATGAGATGGTTGACACAATTTTTAAATGCAGAACCAAAATTGAAATGACTATGTGTGTAGTTCATTTGCACAGCTACTAAATTCACCCAAACTTAGATGATTTCTGGTTCAATTACTTGTAAAGAGGGATGTAATTACAGAGCCTACCTCTTCATATTTTTGTAGTGGTCAACTCCTATGTTTTCCCCTCTAAAACTCCTCTCGGCCAATGCTGTAGACAGTCTCTATGTATCCTATAGGAATTCCTATGCATGATCCTGTAGGAATTCTTGTGCACAATCCTGTAGGAATGCCTGTGCAGTAAAACAATGGAGTTATGCTTCCAATAGGTTGTCTGGGTATGAAAGTAACCTGTGAGAGCAAGCCTCGAAGAAATGAATACTTCAATTCGTGGGGACGATGTTTCTTTCCTCTTATGGTCATTCGTGGTGAGGGGATGTGTTGTCCCCTGAGGCACATTTCCATTTTTTGACTGTTGGTCCCCACTACCACCTCATCATTCCCCACTCCTTGTAATCAACTCCCACCTTATGCATCCATAGCTTTAACCACTTTTGTCCTTCTCCCTCTCTGTCTTTGAGTTGACTGCTGCCACATGTGAGAGGACACATTGTTGTGTATGTGTTGACTGAACGAAGGTGGCCAAGTTAATTGGCCACCTTTTCGCTTATAAACCAGCTTACTTGTAACCCTTACATTTTTTTGACTAAATGACGCATATGAGAGAGCGAGCGGGATACTTACCCGTGGTGCCAATGCTTTGTTGCAGTTGTCAAAGACTAGAGGTGCTATTGTGTGTATTGGTTGCATGCTTATTGTTTTTCCTCCTCTTGTTGTTTCCTAATGAATCCTTTGTTTCTGCAGGTACTTGTGGTTGAAGCTGGTGGTGGTGTTGCTGCTTTGGAGCTCCTGGATCATCATGCTGGAGGTTTGCTGCTATTATGATTGGTATTCTGTGGGATAGGTTGCTACAAGATTTCCTATAAGATATCATGTAGCTGCTTCTCCCTCAAAACTCTTAATCATACTTTTTACTGGGGGTGTGAGGATGGCAACATGGATGGAGAAAATGACTAGGAATGTGGAGGGCAAGGAATACTTAGGTGATGCTCTCTATTCCTCCTTGTTTCCCTTTTTTTGAAGACTGAAAAAAATATGCTTGAAACTAATTTTGTTTTTAATGGTGAGTGTAGGGGTGATGATGGTGGATGAGGTATGGTGATTGAATGATGAAGGGGTGCAATTTATTGGCATATAAATTCATTTTTTTTGCCTTAGGACTACCTCCTGTAGGATTTCTAGGTCACTGTAATTCCTACAGGATCATCCTGTAGGTTTTAAGGGGATCCTGTAGAAAACACAGTCCCTTTGTAAACTAAAGTAAAGGAGTGAAAAAATGAAAAAAGGGGTGGAGGAATGAATGGTAATGAGTGGTAAAATAAAAATGTGAGTGACAAGGGTCTCTTTGTGATTCTCCTATGCACTTTGATCATTGTTCTTGCTGACCTGCAAACGAAAATTTCATGATTTTTTTTTTCTCTCTCTCTCTCTTTTTTTGTAAAACAACTAAGCTACCTCTATGAGGTTTTCACCCTTTCTATTTTCCCTGGGTGCCTCATGAGAAGTTTTCACCCAAGGATATTTCTTATTCTCCTTTTTCTATTTAACTTTTTTGTGTTTTGACACCACTGGGCCACCCTAAGAGGTTTTCAACCCAATGGTGGAACTCAGGTGCCTCTTGGAGGTTTTCACCTGAGTCCTTATTTTTCTTTTTTTTTCTCAGTGATTTGATGAGGGAGGAGATGAAACTTACTCCACTAACATCACTGTTTTATTGATATCATCAATGAACTCTTGTTTTGATAAAGGTCTCTTGTAAATTTTCAATCGGTGTCCATTAACAAGTAAAGGGATGGCCTCCTCATCTATGGTTTTGATTTGCACTGAACCATTCTCATGGCATCTTTCTATGACATAAGGTCCTAGTCATTTTGTCCTTAACTTGCCCTTGAAGTCTTTATACCTAGAATCATATATCAACACCCAATCGCCTTCTTAAAATTGCTTCTCCTTGATGTTTTTATCATGCCAAATCTTCCTCTAAAGTTGAACTACCTTTCTATGTAGGAGGGCCTGTATTCTGAATTCATCCAAATCATTTAACTGAAGCAATCTATCCTTTTTTACACTGCTAGGGTCTAGATCTAGATGGGCTGCCATCCTTATTGTGTTATACTCAAATTCAATGGACAACAGGGCCTTTTTCCCATAGACTATCTCATAGGTTGTGAATCCAATGGTGGTCTTCCAGGTGATATTATAGGCCCAAGTGGCCTCAACTAGTCTATTTGCCCAATCCTTCCTACTGTTGCTTACCACTTTGGTCAAGATGCCCTCCAGTGCTCTATTGGTCAGCTTCACTTGCCCATTAGCTTGTGGATGATAGGGAGTGGAGGTTCTATGCTTGATCTTGTGCTCGCTGAGCAAGTCTTCAATCTTGTTGGAGGTAAAATAGTTGCCTTGGCCTGTAACTAGCTCTCTAGGGTACCCAAATTTGTATAATACATTCTCCCTTAGGAACTCAACCACCTTCTCCTTTGTTGCTACCTTACTTGCCTTGGTTTCAGCCCACATAGTTAAATAGTCAGTGCAGACAATGATGTACTGTTTTTTCTTGGAAGGAGGGTCAGTAGGCCCAATGAACTCCATGCCCTACTTGTCAAATGGCTTGAAAGTCACTTGAGGTTACAAAGTCATTTCATCTCTTGGAGTAGGCCTTCCCATCCTTTGGCACCGATCACACTTACTAGTATATATTTTCACATCCTGATGAAGAGTGGGCCAATAATAACCTGCTTGTAACACTTTGAATGTTGTCTTCTTTGCTAGAAAGGGACCTCCACAAAGCCCATCATGACAAGTCAGAAGGATGTCAAAGACTTCCTCCTCCTAGACACACATTCTCAAGATTTGATCTGGGCCAAGTTTGAAGAGATTTCCCTGAATCCAAGTGAAGGGGGTGCTTTTCCTTACTATCTTGCTCTTTTCTTTGGAGGACAAGTTTGGTGGGAACTGTGCTGATACCAAATAGTTTTCTATATTAGCAAACCATGGAGAGAGAATTGAAATAGAAAATAAGTGCTCATCCGATAATTAGTCATCAACCATTCCTTCTTCACCTGCAGGCAAATTTCCTCTAGAAAAAAAGTTTGCAACAACATTTTCCTTACCAGGCTTATCAACAATAGTTAAATCAAACTGTTGAAATAAAAGTAACCATCTTATAATCTGAGCATTCACATCTGGCTTTTTCATTAAATATTTGATTAGAGCATGGTTAGTATGCACAAATGTTTGATAGCCTGTAATATAATGCCTGAATTTGTTCAATTAATGCACAACAGCTCGAAGTTCCTTTTTAGTCATTGTGTAATTTAGTTCATCCTTTGACAAATTCTTACTAATAAAATAGATAGCATAAGGCAATTTTTCATCTATCTAACATAGGGATGCTCCTATGGCTTTGTGTGAGGCATCAACATGAATATGAAAGGGGAGGGTCCAATTGGGGCCTTGAAGAATCGGTGCAGAGGTTAACTTATCCTTAAGGATGTCTAAGGCCTCTTGATAGCTTTTTGACCATATAAACTCAGAGTCCTTGGCCAACAAACCAAATAAAGGAGAGGCAAACCTGCTGAAGTCCCTGATGAACATTCAGTAGTATCCAATGAACCCTAGGAAAATTTTGACATCTCTCTGCTTTTGAGGAGGTGGGACCCTTTGGATGATAGCTATTTTGTTTGGGTCCACTTGCAGTCCTTGCTAATATATTGAATGACCTAGCTGGTCCCTGCAATCATCAAGAATTTGCATTTTTCAGGACTGAGAGACAGGTTCATTTCAATGCATTTGCACAGTACTTTGCCTAGGTTAGATAGAGCTTCTTGAAAATCATAGCCATAAGGTGTAAAATCATCCATATAAATTTCTACCGCATCATGGACTAATTCAACAAAAATACTCAGTACTTCTCTCTGGAAAGTGGCAGGAGCATTCCATAGGCCAAAAGGAAGGACCCTATAGGCAAAAGTACCCCAAGCACAAGTGAAGGTGGTTTTATCCTGGTCTTTCGGGCTGATCTAAATTTGATTGTACCCATTTAACCCATCTAGGAAAGAGAGAACCTTTTTCCCTGCCAGGCAATCTAGCACTTGGTCAATGAACGGTAGAGGGAAATGGTCCTTCTTTGTGGCTTTGTTCAATTCTTGTAATCAACACAAATACTCCAATTACAATTTTTATTTGGGACTAACACCAAAGGATGTTGGGTGTGGAGCATGATTATTTAGAGGTCTTTGTTTCAACTCGATGTATACTCGAGGAAGTTTGTACACCCCTCCACGCGGGGGGGTGTGGGGGGGACTTGTCGTCCCCGCT
>APFE030937895.1:73049-88674 GCA_000404065.3 Pinus taeda
GCAGCCCCCCGATGGGGGTTTCAAGGGTAGCACCCCCGAAGCTAAAAACAGATGTAAAATTGCCTTGTAAAAGTATAGTAATTTCTAGTCAATCTGGGTCGTTCATTAAGCAGATGATTTGACGGTAGAACTTATGATTACTTTAGGGTTTTTTTCCCTAGAAGGAAACCCCTCTCTTTGTATGAGGGCATTGTATTTGAGGCTGTGTAATAGATGTGTATTCTCTGAGCGAGAAACAGAGAGGCGAGACTATGAGAGAAAACAGAGGATATTACAGCGAATCTGTTGTAGGTTGTGTCTCTTCATTTTGCTGGATAATAAAAAGGAAGGACTGGCTGTTCGGGGTGGACGTAGCCCAAAATGGGTGAACCATGTATATCTGTGTCTCTCTGGTTTTATGCATTTTATGTGTTCCATTGCTCTGTAATATATAATTTTCTAATAAAGGAGAGACCCACTCATTGTTAGAGATAAGGTAAATGAATCCTGCATCAAGCTGTTTTTGCAGTTCTTCTTTGACTATATCTTTAAGAGATGGATTCATCCTCCTTTGGGGTTGTCGGACTAGCTTGCAACCTTCCTTGATATATATGTGGTGAGTACACACTGAGGGGTGTACCCCCTTCATTTATTTGTAACTCCATGCGAAGGCATATAGATGTTCCTTTAGCATGTTGCATATCTTCTCTTCTTGGGGAGCAGAAAGAGATGGATTGATTTTCAAGGTTCTTTTAGGGCCAAATTCTATGGTTTTGACAAATAGAGGATTGGAATCGGCCAGGCATAGGTTAATTGGATGATTTTTCTGGTTTTATTTTACTACATCTTCTAAGGGCAATGTACTGGAAGTCAGATTTTGGAGTAGTTGTTCGATCATATCATCTTCATCTTGATGTCATCCTCCCATGGTTGTTTCTAAAGTATAAAGTTGAGCAGAATAAACTTCATCTTCTTCCTCCTCCTCCAGCCATAGAGGTAAATAATTCTCTAGTGATGGCTGAGCAGGAGGGTATAAGACTAACTTCTTGGACATATGCCTATTCTGGATGGTCATATTCCCAGCTCTGCAGCTAATGTAAGCATCGACAGTGGCTAACCAAGGCCTCCCAAGGATGAGACAGTAACTAGTAAGCTTAGCCTTAGGCTACAGAACTAGGAAATTTGCAGGATACTCCTAAGAGCTAATGGAGACCATCAAATCCTCCACAATCCCCTCAACGGTCACTGTGGAGCAGTCTGCAAGTTGCAGGACTGTTGTGGTATTCCCCAATGAAACTTGGAGGTTGAGCTTAAGCATGGTGTCCTTGGTCATCACATTAATGGAAGCCCCCAGATCGATCAAGGTGTGTGGGACAATGGTTCCATTGAAGTGCACATCTACTACAGGGCTTCCAGGGTCCAAATACTTTGGACAGAGTACCTGCCCCAGCATCAAGTTGGACAATTGTCCAATGACATTAATGGTGGGGGAATCTCTTCTTCACCTCCCTGGATGCTTGAAGAACTTCTCCTTGATCAACTTATTGTAGATAGGTACATCTTTTATTGCTTGGAGAAGTGGGATATTTACACATAGATTTTTCAATTCTCCCAAACGTTCAGTCTCTTCTGGGATAGGCTGGAGTGTTTGGGTTAATCTCTCAGGAAAGGGTGGATTGACTTTAGGAATGCTTTCCTCTTTTTCTTCCTCAACCTCCCTAGGTGGAGGTTGGTTATCCAGGAGAACTCTCCCAGATCTCAGGTTAATCTCCTGAATTTCCATAACATAAGCTAGATATGATGTCTCTCCACTATATACTTGTTGAGCCTGTCTGTTATTCGGGTTTAGATTTTGCCGGGCAGGCATCTGGGGTTGTTTGGGTGGAGAAGATTGTAACAGTTGTGGTTGGGCAGGAAGTGGAGGCAATAAGGCTATAACATTGTTGTATTGGGGCCTCTATTTGGTCAATTTAGTGTCCTAAATTTCTCTACATAAATTATCAATCCAGGTATCATAAACTGATGAAGTGTAGTGCACTATTTGTGCTAGCTAACCCTTCTTACTTCATTGTTTTTATGTTTTATGTTGTTTTGGGGGATTTTGGTCTTTTAATTCCTAATGATTTATAATGTAAATTATCAAAACTAAACATAACTTTCTTAAATACTGCTCAAAATCTAAAAATGAAAACAGAGCTAAGAAAGAAATGAAAACAAAGTTTATATTTTTATTTTACCATTATTTCCAAATCATGAATTAATATTGAAAGTAAAGTTTGCAACTAATGTCTAACTAATTACATAAATAAGCCTAAATGAAATACTTGGTTACTTTGCCTCTCAATTTTGGGAGAAATTCTCCTTTGGATGACATTTAAGTAATTCTATACTTCATTAATCTAAGAGGAAGCAAATATAAAGATGCAGAAATAACTCATTGCATAGATGAAATGTTAAACCACTTAGTTAAGGATGAATTATCAACTTGAAGGGTTTTCCATAAACATTCATTAAGACCATGAGTTAGTATTTTAAACTAAAAATGGAATGGCAAAGACAGTAAATGACACTAATCAGTTTAATTGAGAATTTAAACTAGAAAAACAGTGAATGAAGTAAACTATCCAACAATGTATCCTTATAATTCTTCAATCCTACTCTCATCCTAAAACAAGGTTAGTTTTTAATTGAATAAACAAGATTACACTATTGAGTTCTATCTTCTAAACTAACGATAAGAGCTAAAAATAAATCAAGCTAATGGAAACTTCTCTATTTATAAACATTGTTAGTAAGAAAATGATAGAAATTGAACTATAAACACTGTAAGTAAGAAAATGATCATAAACACTGTTTTGGAAACAAAATTATGAATTTATAGTTAACAAGAAGAAGAAAAATAAATAAAATGAAACCTTCTTAGTGCAGGGTCCCTCTGCAAATGATTAGGCTACGCTTGCTCAATCAACTCCAAGAAAACTCCTTCAGATGTTCATAAAAACATGCAGTCTTCTCATATTAAAACAGGGACACAAAACACCCAAAAAAGAGTCTAGAACTTCAATTTCACATTAAAAATATTACTAAAAATATTTATATCTTTTTCAGTTCCTTACACAGGTATTTATAAGAAAAATCATATAATCGTTTGTGGAGCAAAGCATGCTACAACCAAACACGTAGAAGACAGATATGTGGAATTTCTTCCTCGGCTGCTGGAGAAATAAATCCAAGACATGGTGGTTGTTGGATTTGTTTGTATAGGTGGCTGTTGGAGTTCGTAGGTGTAGGTAGTTGCTTCATATAACGCTTCCCATCACTGTGAAACACATTAATTAACCACGAAATAGAGTCATGTTACCCTCGATCTCTTTGTGTTTGACTTATCCATCGATTGTAGTCTGATGCCATCTTCTTGTTGACTTGGGCTGAATGAATAGGATAGGGTGCATGTCATGATGATTTCAAAGCTACCCATGTGGATAGTTTCTCCTTCTAACGCCTGGAACCTGTTAGAGCATGGAGGTAGTTGCTGAACAGCCAGTTAGCTGCAGAATAGGTTGCATTCTGTAGCTAATATACAAAAATTTATTCAAACAACAAAACATAAAAAGCATAACATGTAAATCGCTAAATGTCCTCCTCAAGACAGTATATACCAGTTATTAGTGATGACAATGCATCTTTCTTATGGAAAAACAAAGAAAAGGAATGAGAAGAGTTGCTAGGGAAAGAGTAATTTTGAGGCTCAACAGCCTCCATCCCTGGGGTGGTGCATTCCACTGAGGTTATGGTGGAGCATAGGGTTGAAATGACTGGCTAGCTAGCTAGGAGTGATACTGAGATGCAAAGGACCAAGGAGGAGGTGAGGGCCAGGAAAAATGAGCAGAGGGTCTCCAAGAAGGTATGGATGTGATCTAGTTGGGGCTATAATATGTATGGGATGACCCTTGCATACCCTGCTGGTATGGCCTAGGCCCATGAGGTCTCCTTTGGTATATGTATTAGAGCTACTCTGTGACCCCTTCAGCTCCTTGATATATAGCTTTCATTCCAAGCAAAGAAGGGAACTTGTCTATGGAGTGGTTTTCTTCATAGACTGAGAAAATCTCAATAGAAATCAATGGAAATTCATTCCTAGGATGCCTCCTGGTGCATGTAGGAAAAAAATGGCCAAGGCTCTCTCTGATTCCTCCTGCTTCCTCTTAATTTGCATGGTGTCCATTTGCAAGGCAAGGATTTGCAGTATCTCACTTTTGAAATCTTCCAGCATGTTTCCAATTTCACCCTTGATGGATGAGTTGGAAGAGGATGTACTGACCATAGGTTGACTACCCCTACCCTTTTTCCTGGCTACCCTAGAATGGTTTCTAAAGATAGTCTTGATATCCTCATCGGGTAATTGGTAGATATCTCCTCCTGCTAACAAGTGTAGGGTATCTAGAAGATCCTCCCTTACTCCCTTGAGCAGGACCAACTTTAGTGACTCAAGGTCAAGTGTGCACCTAGCCCTTTTGTAATTAAGCTAGAATCTTTCCTTGCAATCCTCGAGGGATTCATCATTTCCTATGGTCATCCTGAAAATTTATTCTTTAGTATCCTTTGACCGACAGTAGTCCCAATATTTGATGTTAAAGGCCTGCTGCATTTGAGCCCAACTTGTGATGTTATCTACAGGTAAATCCATGAACCAGCGCAATGTTGCATCCTTGAGGGTAGATGGAAATAGTTTTAACTTCTTCTCATCATCTGTATAGTCATAGGTTCGACATATAACAACAAACTCAAATAGGAAAGTTTCAAGGTCCTCTGTGGTTAGGCCATGGAAATGAGGTAGGGTAGAGGGGCTTATATGTTTCATATTAGTGTCCCCATTGGTTTCCCTAATGGGGAAGGCACCCTCAACTCTCTCTATATTCCCTCTGCATTTCTATTTTCATCCATTGGTCCAGTAGGAATGGGTTCTTCTTCTTCTTCTTCCCCTGTAGGTTCTTCAATATGTCATGTTTCTCACCTAAGGGTTCATCCAATTCATAGCCATCGAAGGAGAGGGAAGGTTGGTTGTTTGATGCGGTGGGGGTATTTGGCAAAAATTTCCCTAAGTTGTCCCTATTTATACGAGGCGTGAAATGAAATGTTTTTCGTTGGGTTTTTATGATATTTTTTTTCAAACTTGGAAAGCACTTTGCAGAATTTGAAATTGTTGATTGAATGAAAACTGTTGACTGAATGGAAAAAATACTTGCTGAATTGAAATCATGCTAATGCAAAGGAAAGTAGAAAATGCAGATTGAAAAAGGAAACAACTAAATTTCCTTTGCAGAAATAAACTAATGGTAGAATATTGGAGACAAGAAATAGAAGAAAAGAAAGCAGTAATCACATATTACTCAGACACCTCCCCGACAACGACACCAAAAAGTGATGAGCACTAGTATTGCAACAAGAATACTACAACTCCTAGGCTATCAACTTTACTTTATCAACCTGGGGTTCGTACAAACTTGGAGGTGACAGTGATGTATACACAAGTAAAAGTGATGGTTCTGCCTATGGTCACTGTTCAGCTAGTGAGAGACCACTAGGGTTTTCAAGCCAGATTTCTTTGGAGTGAGAAGAAGCTTGATTTCTTGATGGAAGAAAGGAAAATCTACTCTAAGAGAGAGCTATTGTACTGCAATAATGAAGAAGACCAAAATTCAATGCTAATCACATCATTCCTTAATTAACTTGCTAAGAAACTATGCTTTGCCAAAAATTCTAAATTAACATGAAATAAATGCTACCATTTAAGCATGGAAGTAAAAAGCATAAAAACATCATTAATGTGAAAGTAAAGGGACTAAAATAAATCTATTTTGTCTTTTTGTCTTTTTGTCTTTTTATGCAAAATCAAGTATGCAAACTAATTGCTTCTGTTGATGTGGTAGGTGAATTAAGGAAGTTTGAGGATGGATGGAAGGGTTAGGAGATGGTTGGATGGTGTGGAAGATTCTTGGGAGGCTTTTGGTGACTTCCTAGAGGTTTTCCATCAATTAGGCTTCAAAACAGGACATTTCAGTTAAACCTACAGGATGTACTAGAAACCTACAGGATCCCCTGTAAACCTACAGGATATAGCCAAGAGAAAAATGTGAGGTGTTGGAGGTGATGGGAGGCCTAGGAAAGGTGTGTGATGGGTGGAATGGAGTGGGAGAAGGTCTAGGATCACTCATAAGTCAAAAACAAAGAGAAGAGATGGTTGGATTTTCTCAATGTGCTTGGAAGAAATTCTATGTAAAATGATGGAAAACTAGTGAAGGGAATGGTAAAACAAGGAATGGCTAAGGTGGATGGAGTGGAAGGTGGCTACTAGCTATGAAGTCTTAGTATCCTCCTAAGGCACCTACTCTAAATAAAACATGTATATCTTCCAAAAGGCTATGCAAACAAGAAACATTTTCATAAACTAGAAAAGAAGAATTAATGAATTAACTGCCTACACTATGCATGAGGAAAGTTGCTGATAGGAATGAAAGCATGGGTGGGATATACTGTAGAAATAAAATGAAGAAGATGACAATGGAAATCTACCTTGCAAAACTAACCAAATACTAATTTAAAGACAATAAACTCCAAAGCTCATAAGAGAACTAGAAATCTGTGTTTTTGGGGCTGCTTAAGGGTCCCTTCCTCAAGTCATGATCCCAGAGGGAGGAAGTGAGGCCAAGACACCTGCTGAAAACTTTATGGTGATCCTTTTATCCCTGCTAACTTGCTACTGAAGTCAGGCACAAATGGAAGCAAACTAATAAAAAACCAATCTAATCTACACTACTTGTAACGGAAATGCGTCTAAAAAGAAAATTAACAATGAAACTATGAAACTACTAAACATACATATACAAGAAAGAAGAGCCTTGGTTGCTAGGGTTGGGCCCTAACCCAAAAGCTTCAGCCCTCTGATTTAACTCAGTGTTGGCTCAAAACAAAACTCATTCTTATTACCAAAACAACAAATTACATCAATAGAACTTTCACAAGTATTGCAACTCGAAAATAGATTAGAGTTTTACAATAAAAATCTGAATCCTAATGAGGCTCCATTCCTTTCTACTTATACAACTGAAGTCCCCAACAAATTCCTTAAAATTAGGGAGGCTCGGCTCCCTAACTCGAGATAAATTGGTGCTTGTCTTTCACTTGCTCGGCTACCTTCTAATCCTCATGATTTGGTTGTTTGCACTCCGAGCTAATGTGATGAATTCGAATGGAAGAGTAGTAAATGAGGAGGATTTACCTCCTACAATCCCTCTTCTTTGTCCAATTCGAATTTTGACCTTAGTCTTTGCCAAAATTCCTTGATTTTCTCCTTTAATCTTGCATTCAATGCATATTAGACCACTAGGCATAATATCCAATTCTAACTCACCTCATAAACAAAATATAATAAAAAACATGTAATAAGTCATGAGAAAAGTTGGTTTGACTAAGTTAGGAGGTGAATTAATGCCCATATAATTACCCAATGATGAGGCTCATCAGAAGGCACCCTCAACTCTCTCTCTATTCCCTCTATCTCTTCTGTTTTCAGCCATTGGTTCAGTAGGAAAGGGTTCTTCTTCTTCTTCTTCCCTTGTAGGTTCCTCAAATATGTCAGGTTGCTCCCCTAAGGGTTCCTCCCGTTCACAGCCACCGAATAATAGGGAAGGTTGGCTATTTGATGTAGTGGGGGTATTTGGCAAAAATTTCCCTAAGTTATCCCTATTCCTACGAGGAATGAAAGGAAATGTTTTTTGGTTTGGTTTTGTGTTTTTTCAAACTTGGAAAGTACTTTGCAGAATTTAAATTATCAATTGAATGAAAACTATTGACTGAATGAAAAAAAATACTTGTTGAATTGAAATCTTACTTGCAAAATGGAAAGGAAAGCAGAAAATGTAGAATGTAAAAGGAAACAACTAAATTACTTTTGCAGAAATAAACTAATAGCAAAATATTGGAGACAAGAAATAAAAGAAAAGAAAGCAGTAATCACATATTACTCAGATACCTCCCCAACAACTGTGCCAAAAAGTCATGAGCACCAGTATTGCAGCAAGAATGTTGCAACTGTTGGGCTACCATCTTTACTTGATCAACCCTGGGTTCGTACAAATTTGGAGGTGACAGTGTTGTATACACAAGTAAAAGTGATGATTTTGCTTGTTGTCACTGTTTGGATGGCGAGAGACCACTGGGGTTTTCAAGCCAAACTTCTATGGAGTCAGAAGAAGCTTGGTTTCTTGATGGAAGGAAGGGAAATCTATTCTAAGAGGGCTACTCTACTGTAATCATGAAGAAGACCAAAATTCAATGCTAAATCACACCATTTCCTAATTAACTGCTAAGAAACTATGATTTACAAAAATACTAAATTGACATGAACTAAATGCTACTATATAAGCATGTAAGTAAATAGCATCAAACATCACTAATGTGCAAGTAAAGGGACTAAATAAATATGTTTTGTCTTTTTATGCAAAATCAAGTATGCAAACTAATTTCGTTTGGTGATGTGGCAGGTGGTGTAGGGGTGTTAGAGGATGGCTAGAATTTTTAGGAGATGGTTGGATGGTGTGGAAGACCTTGGGGTGACTTTTGGTGGCTCCTTAGAGTTTTTCCCTCAATTCGGCCTCAAAACAGGCCACTACAGGAAAACCTATAGGATTCCCTGTAAACCTATAGGATATAACCGAGAGAACAATGGGAGGTGTTGGAGGTGATGGAAGGCTTAGGAAAGGTGGTTGATGGGTGGAATGGAGTGAGAGAAGTTCTAGGATCACTCAAAAGTCAACAACAAAGATAGAAGATGGTTGGATTTGCTCAAGGTGCTTGGAAGAATTTCTATGTAAAATGATGAAAACTAGTGAAGGCAATGGTGAAACAAGGAATAGTTATGGTGAATGAAGTGGAAGGTAGTGGCTGGCTATGAAGTCTTTGTCTACTCCTGAAGCATCTGATCTACACAAAACGTATATTTTCCAAAAAGCTATGTAACCAAGAAGCATTCTCATAAACTAGAAAAGCAGAATTAATGAACTAGTTGTCTACATTATGCATGAGGAAAGTTGTTGAAAGGAATGAAAGCATGGATGAGATCTACTACAAAAATGAAGATGAAAAAGATGAAAATGAAGTCCTACTTT
Organism: Pinus taeda; assembly: GCA_000404065.3. Classification (NCBI taxonomy): domain Eukaryota; kingdom Viridiplantae; phylum Streptophyta; class Pinopsida; order Pinales; family Pinaceae; genus Pinus; species Pinus taeda. The sequence goes on from APFE030937895.1 coordinate 82,196, forward strand.
GCAAAACTGATCAAATGCTAGTTTAAAGACAACAAACTCTAAAGCTTATAAAAAAAAAAAAACTATGTTTGTGGGGCTACATAAGGGTCCCTTCCTCAAGTCATGATCCCAGAGGGAGGAAGTGAGGCCAAGACACCTGCTGACAACCCTATGCTGCTACTTGTATCCCTGTGAACCTGCTACTGAAGTAAGGCACAAATGGAAGAAAACTAATAAACAACCAATCCAATCTACACTACTTGCAATGAAAATACATCTAAAAAAAAATTAGCAATGAAGTTATGAAACTAAACTAAACATGCATATACAAGAAAGAGGAGCCTTGGTTGCTAGGGTTGGGCCCTAACCCAAGAGCTTCAACCCTCCGATTTAACTCAGTGCTGGCTCAAAACAAAACTCATTCTTATTACCAAAATAGAAAATTACATCAAGAACACTTCCACCAATTTGGAGCTCGAAAATAGCTTAGAGTTTTACAACAAAATATTGAATCCTAATGAGGCTCTAGGCCTCTCTACTTATACAACTGAAGTCCCCGATGACTTCCTTAAAATTAGGGAGGCTCAGCTCCCAAACTCGAGATAAACTAGTGCTTTATCTCTCACTTGTTTGATTGCGTTCTAATCCTCGTGATTCGGCTTTTTGCACTCCGAGCTGATGTGATGAATGGAGGAATATTCGAATGGAGGAGTAGTAAATGAGGAGGATTTACCTCCTACAATACCTCTCCCTTGTCCCATTTGAGTTTTGACCTTAGTATTTGCCAAAATTCCTTGATTTTCTCCTTCAATCTTGCGTTCAATGCATATTAGTCCACTAGGCATAATATCCAACTCTAACTCACCTCATAAACAAAATATAATAAAAAAATGTAATGAGTTATGAGAAAAGTTGGTTTGACTAAGCTAGGAGGTGAATTAAGGCCCATGTAATTAACCAATGATGAGGCTTATCATATATCCCGCCATACACTCAACAGATTCATTCTTGTAAACTTGTTATAACACCTATCACACTCAAGTGGACTATTTCGTTGGGTGTTGAATGTGTTATATGTTCACCTTGCGTTTGGGCCTTCTGCATCCATGTAGACTACTCCATTGGAAGCTTGGCATGTCTTGTTGTGTTGTGTGTCTCTAACAGAGTTGGGACTATTCCCTTTCAACCTGAGACTTACTTCCACACTCTCCCTCTATAGTGAAAGAACTCTGACACAAGTGACACTAAGCACTCACTAGGCATGCAAACTTTGTTGTTCGAAGACAAAGTAAACACCTCTCATGTGATGACAAGTAAGAGCTAAGGCAAATCTTTAAGATAATGGCAACCGGGCCATCGTACCGGATGGGACTCCTACACCAAACGATGTGAGGTATATTTGGGACTTCATATTGGGGAGATCCCCTGAATGTTGGCGGGTCCAACACTATCAATATTTATGGCGTTAGAAGGAGGGCCAGATGACAAGCTAAGTCCTCACATCCTATTTTGAATCTTCGCACATCTATCATGGATATCATTGTAGTCCACCCTCAGCAATGCCTGTCTAATGCACATTCCTTTGAAATCATGAAGGGTTTTTTTTATCACTTATCCGAACTCACATATGATAGTGAAGGTGAAGTGGCCTGGCTTGAGCACTTACATGACTTCCCTGCATTCTTTGAGGATGCAGAAGAGTTTGATGAAATTGCGATTAGCATTTTGCTTGCAACTGCACTTCGCAAATCCCCACAATGATGGTGCCACAACTTGCCTCAAAATTGTGTGCACTCATTTACGCAGTTCAATGATCTAATCGAATCTCTTTTCCATCATTTTGATCCTGAAGCTCTTGACAATAAAATGTTAAAACCACGGAAGGCCCCACATGAATAGCCTACGAATTTTTGGCAGTGCTTCCGTTTACTCCAGTTTGAAGCTCTGAAAAACCAGATGAAATTACAATATCTCATGGATAGATTTGAATATTTCCTTACCAAATCACTATGTCCCAAAATGAAAATAAAGTTCAAACCTTGGTCAACATACTTCGGTGATGGAGTTGCACAAACACAAGAAGACACAATTGTTGTCACAAGTTTTTGTTTGCCTCCCCCTCATCAAACATCTCCACCCTTGCAGAGTGATGTGGGAGAACATGCACACATGTCTGTTCAAATGTCACATCCTCCCACCCTCACTACTCTTAATTTTTGTGTATATTTGGTTGGGAAGCCCATGGGTTTTCACATTCATTTGTTACCTCAACCTCTGTCTTCACGTTTGTTGATCCTCTGGATTGCATTGTCTTGTGTTCTTCCATTCCAGACTCTACACTTGTTGTGAACAAGGATCAAGTTATTGACAGAGTTGATGTTGCAAAACCAACCTAAACTATCATTTATGAAGAGTATGACCAAGCATCTGGGCATGAACCTGCGGTGAAGGAAAACATCTTTTTGTCTACACCTCCTCCTCTTTTTCTTGACATCTTTGATGATTCTGGTATCGCTAATTTTCCTTTTGTAAATCCATCCATGGATGCATCTACTTGGGATCATTCACAGAACACACCTGATGTCAGTCCATCAGTTGATAGCAGAAAGGACAAATATTTCATTGAGAATCCACTAGAATTTTCATCTATTTTTTTGGAAACATAGAGAGTGAACATTCTTTCTTCTCATCTACCCCTCTGTATGATTCATCAAATCATGAGGATGGAAACAAACATCCTGAAGTTTCTAATCATGGTTGTCGTGATCTTTGTACTTCTTCATTTGATCATGATGTTGATTCACTGGTTGTTAATCTTTCTAAGCCACTAGTCTCTGATGATCTATCTATTGACGAAGTGGAAACCACGTAGGTTGTTGAGGCACTTCAGCCTGAGCTAATGGTTATGTTAGGTCCTCATTATCCTAAGGTTAGTTCCACTTCTGATAAAAAAAAATTCGAAACACCCAAGGCTCCTCATCACTCATCTGTATGCACTGAAGATCAATCCAACACATGGATTTCACTTCCTCCACTGTAATCACATAATCCAATAACTTATGCACTGTAGGAATCATTCATAGCAAGCGCACTTGCAAGGCGTAAGATGTCTCTTTTTCTCATGTTTTCTTGTCTGTCACAACCAAGAGAATGCATATTCTTATCATCTATACGTAATGTGTCACAACACCATGGTAAGTCCATAGAGTGCCTGTCTTGTGCTTTAACTCTTTTCTTTTCTGTGGATGCATTTAAACTTGGAGTTTGTTGGTCTTCATTGTTATATCTTTCATGTTTACTGGTTTGCTTGACTGTGCTTTTCATGAACCATGCCTTCACCAACATGGGCCACCCAATGCATCGGTGGCTGCATTGGAAATATCACTTCGTGTGAGTAGGCCCATGCATTGTTTAGCGTAGGAGTATGAATAGTCTTTGCTTCTTGCTTTGCTTTTCTTTCTAGTTTGCATGTTTGTTTTCTTGTTTAGTTGGTTTTGTTTTCTTGCTTTCTTGCTTTGCTTACTTGTTTCGCTCTCACTTTACTTCTCCTTTTTTTCTTTTCTTACTTGTTTCTATCTCGCTTTACTTTTTCTTTTTTCTTTTCTTACTTGTTTTGCTCTCAATTTACTTATTTTTTTTTCTTTTCTTGCTTGTACCCATAAGATAGCCTCTCGTGAAACTGTGCTTGGATCTCGAGACAAGCTAGGAAAATCTAAGAGGACTTGTACAACTATCAACATCTGGTTATCTATTGTCCTCTCTCTTTATGAAGAACTTCTTATCTTTAGTCAATGATGATTTGATGGAAAATATGTTCTGTTCAGAGTGAGTCTTGGTGAAAACACAACGCTTGTACTCTAACTAGTACCACTTACTCTAGTTGGTTTTTTTGGGTTAACCCTTGTCAAATTAGTCAAGTAGAGAAAGGTGAGGGGGAAAACCTTAATGAGTATGTCAGAGGTAGACATAACATACTTCTCTGAAGGAACAACATCTTCTACTCTCAATAAGTTGGGATCCATCTTTCACCTATGTAATAAATAAGTACCTATGCATAGTCCTTGAAAAAAAATTTGGAAAAAAAATTGAAAAATGAATAAGGTGAAATAAGAGAAAGGCTTCCTGCACAAAGAGGTGATGCAAGTAACTCTGTTGGGGCACTGACCAAGCTCACTGTAAGTGGAGTGATGCCTCTATTCCTACGTGACTCTGTCGGGGTACTGTCTAGGCCTGTTGGCAGTAGAGCAACACCAGAGATGAAACATAAATTCTGACAATTATATTACTTGTGCATCAATATACCCCTCATCCCTAATTGAAATAACTAAGTTGACTTGGCTTGGAATGTGTGTTGACTGATCAAGAGAATGGTAGGGACTACATATTTCACACAAGCTAGTGTAGAAGCCATCATGATCAAAGAATCAAGCAATACTTCTGGAAGGGTTAGACTTTCTTTTCACGAAACAAGGTCCATTCAGAGAGCTAGATTCTACTAGTGTGTCACCAAGTGTTGTATCAGCTACAACCACCCGCCAAAATTTTGGCTCGCATGAAAATTTTGGAGCCTACCTTGGATCCTATGATCAATCATCCTTGGTCACTTATTTGTAAGTTGATGATTTCAAGCTCCCCTCCTTGATTCTAAGAGTTGTCTTCATTCTCATCTTTATGCAGCATGTGTAATTTTCGAGCATAGGGGTTTTTGTTTTTCATGCAAAGGGAATGTTGTTTTTCTTCAAGGGAATTGTGTGCATATGAGTGGCCGTCATCACATAAACATGTTTCATTCTCACTTCATGCACTCTTGTCATGAAGGTTGTTACATCAAGCAAAGTATGTCTTATGCATTCTGGATGGTCTACATCGTGTCACTAATTGTTTGTGTGCAATCACAGTCAAGTCCTATAAATGTTTACATATGTTTCACTGATCTCAAAGTTATCCATTTTCCTAAGAAACCTAGCCTCATCCAACTTCTCGGAACTATGCGCTTTGCTTCTGAAACCTTCAAGCTTCCTCCATTGCCTATTGAAACCCCACCATGTGTAGAGACCCCAACCTCCCTTTCCTACTAAAATCCCACAACCTGTAGAGACCCCAGCCAAAAATGCTCTCAAAAAATGCATAGAGCATTCAGGCAACCATTACTGCTCTCCAAAAATGTGCAGAGTAGTCCAGTTGCAATGCACTCAAAAATTGCGCAGAGGTGTCCTCCTAGGACCCCCATCACGTAGCAGTGTCATGTGCCTCAAAATTGCGCAATGTTTTCCAAGCTTCCCTCTCTGTCTTGCATGCAAAAACTATGCAGATGAGCCTCCCAAGCCCTCATTACAACAACAGTCACTATGCACTGAAATTGCACAGATCTACCTCTCAGTGACTACATGAAAAGGTGACATGTTGAAATTGCTTCCAAGGAGTTGAGGAGAAGGACCAAGGAACCAAGTAATGGAAAAGATCAAGACCGCATGCAAACTCCTTCAAATGCATCATCATCTTGAGGGTAAGTATGGTAAGTAAAGAACAAGTTTAAAAGTACACCTCTTAGTTGAGTTTGTAGGACTACTTGCCATTGTCATATCATCCCATCCTTAATAACATGCATGTGCACAAACGTGAAAAGTCATTTTATGTGTTTCTTCTACATGTCTTGTTTCCTTTTCACTTGTTTGACCAACTGTCATCTTCAACATGTTGATTGCTATGTCATGCTTGTGACCTCGTTCTGGTGATGCTGAAGATTGTGTTTGAGTTGTGCTCTCTATGTAAACATTTATCGCACTCACACACAATTTTGTAAGCACTATCGCGCAAGTGTCATCATGGTCATCTGAATGTCTATCTCAAGTGTCGCACTTGTCACTCACACTTGTCATTCAATCACACTGAGTGTATGTTGTCTTGATGGTTTGAGGTGTCTTGTCGTCGAGTCATGTTGAGTGTGTGTTTGCAAGGTAATGCATGCACAAGTTCACTCGCTCACACACTTAGTCATTTTGCTGAGACTTTGTCGACCGGACCACCCCCCAATAGCCAGACCTCCATTGAGCCGCATTGCATAGTGGTGAGCTCCAGTATTGTAGCAATAATGCTACAACTCCTGGGGCTTCCTGTCTCTCATTTTATCAACCCGGTAGTTCGTACAAACTTGGAAGCGACGGTGCTGTATGCACAAGTACTAGCTCTTGTCGCAGCTGTCACTTGGTTAGCTGGCACAAGTCCGCTGGGGCTCAAGCCAACTTCTATGGGCTCACAGAAGAAGCTTTATCAATGATGGATGAAAGCTAGCTCAAAGAAGACTAATCTACTTGACAAAAATGAACTGAAAGCAAATCAAAGCATGTAAACCTAGGAAACCCTAATTTAACCAGTCTAGCCTCTATAATGCAAATGACGTGAAGGAAACTTCTACCAATGCTGCTGTTACCTCTGATAAGTGAAAATGCATGGATCTAAACTGCTTGCATCATAAAAGACATGTTTTTGTATTTTTCCTT
>APFE030937901.1:3080-34185 GCA_000404065.3 Pinus taeda
AGTGAGTGTGATGAAGCCAATTCACACATGTGATATCATTGGACCCCAATCAAAACTGCGCAAGGAAATAGGAGGCTTAGAGGGCTTGAGGAAGATATATTCTATGTCTATTGAGTATGTGAGCAATATTTTTTGATTACAGAGGGAGAAGGATATCTTGAGAGCTGATTCTTTTTGTAACTTGAACAAGATTTCCACTTGTATGATAATATAGAGTTGGGGTTTTAGGCTGGTGCTTTCCCCGTTGATATATCTTCTGCGTTATGGTTGATTACTTCTCATTCTCAATTATATCTGTTCATGCTTGATGTTGCTCATGTTTGATTAAGCTTCCGCTCAATTGTTTGTAGAAGTAGATCAAGTGTTTTGCTTTAGTACATTGCATTACCAGGTGATCTACAGTGGGAAAATCTACATGGTATCAGAGGAAAGGTGATCAAGGAAGAATAGTATACAAGCAGGAGAAGTTCAAAGTTTGGTTTCTCAATATTGAATTGAGTTCTTATCACAAATATTTCACCAATGGCATTCAGTGGTTTGAGACTCGAATATGCCCTTGATGACAGTTCGAATTATATTTCCTGGAAGGATCGCATGGAGACAATATTAGAAGATAATGGCCTAAAGGAGTTCATTGATCAAGAAGTCTAGAAGCGGACTGATGTTACTCAACTGGTGGAATGGAAAAAGTGTGTGGCTACGGCAAGGAGAATCATCCTGGAGGGAGTTCGAGATCACATTGTCTTGAGCCTCCATGGGAAGGAGACTTCGTTTTCGATGTGGAAAACATTGAAATATATTTATCAAAATAACAGTGATCAGAGGAAGTTGGTGCTGAAAGATAAACTTTGAAAGATCAGGTGCGAAAAGGGCAACACTATCTCTACGTTCTTGAACAAGCTCACCACCTGCAGGGATGAGCTTGGAAGCGTAGGGATCATGACAGCTGATGATGACATGGTGAGTCTTGCACTCCTCAGTCTTCCTAAGAGCTGGCATAACTACCAAGACTTTGTTAATGGAAGAGAGAAATTACCACATTGGGAACGACTTTGGTCAGTTCTGATGCAGGAGGAGATAAGGCGAAGCACCAGGGATATATCTTCATCAAAACAGGATGATGAAGAAAATCTAGCTTTTGCGAGTAAAAATAAGAAAGGGAAAGGGAAGGCATCCCAATCCAAATATCTCATGGTGGGAAGAAGGTTGGCAAGTCAAAAGTGTGATGCTTTCACTGACATGAAGTGGGCCATTATGTAATGAATTATCCACTAAAGAAATTCAAGAAGGGTTCCTCCAAGGGATCTGATGGTGATGCATTAGCCTCATAGTTTGAGATGGATTTCTCGCTTATCGTATGCATGGTTTCATCCATGGTGGGATGTGTTTGGTACCTGGACAATGGAGCTTCTTTCCACATGTCAGGTGACAAGAATATTTTCAGTACATTGGAGGAGAAGGATATCCAGATGTGGATCGAGATGGGAAATGATGGAAAGTATTATGTCTCAGGTGAAGGTACAGTTGTGTTTGAGAGGGAGAATGGTGCTCCTCTCACCCTATCTACTGTTAAGTATGAACCAAGTTTGAAAAGGAATCTCGTGTCTGTTGCTATGCTAGAAGATAAAGGTTATGATGCAGTCTTTAGTAAAGGAAAATTTTTCCTGATGCATATCGGCATCGAAGAGACCAAGCGAATAGGGATTCAAGTAAAGAATCTCTACAAGCTGGAGGTAGATAACTGTGCTGCACTGAGTTCCAAAGCAAAGGTGGTGCAAAGCCAAGATGTTGGCGAGATATGGCATTGTAGACTAGGCCACTGGCATCATGGGGCCTTGAAGATCATGCAACAAATTTCTACTAGCTTACCCAAGGGAAAACTAGAGAAAATAGACACATGCAAAGGATGCCCCCTGTGTAAGTATGCAAAAGCTTCCTTTCAAGATCGGGATAGTAGAGCTAGAGTAATCCTAGAGCAAATTCACTCAGATGTATTTGGACCATTATCTACAGCCTCCAGTGCAAAGCAAAGACATTATGTTATTTTTATTGATGATTTTTCTCGTAGATGCTGGATCTACTTTATGCAAAATATGGATCAAACCTTCTTGAGGTTTTATGCGTTTAAAGCCTTGGCAGAGAAAGAATCTAGAAAGAAAGTAAAAGCCTTGCATAGCGACAATGGTGGAGAGTATGTTTCCCAATAGTTTAAATACTTTTGTGCAGCAGAAGGAATTAAATGGGAACTTACGGCACCTCATAACCCACAACATAATGGGGTGGCCGAAAGGAAGAATAGATCTATTGTGGGAACAACTCGAGCAATGTTGAATGACCAAATCCTACCACTTCATCTATGGGCTTAGGCATGCAATACAGCAGTGTACCTTTAGAACAGAAGTCCTCATCGTATTTTGGGGATGAAGACACGTATGGAGGCTTTTTGGGGAGGCGAACAAATGTGAGTCACTTTCACATCTTTGGATCACCAATTTTTTGTCATGTGACCAAAGATGCTCTAAAGAAGCTAGACCCAACACCTGAGTTGGGGATACTTGTGGGGTACACAGATACACCCCACAACTTTCGTCTGTTTCTGCCTACCAGTCAAAGGACCGTAATGCGCAAGGATCTAAGGTTCGACGAGCATAGAGCCATGTGAGTATCACTTGAGAGGGAGCTCAAGTTGCATGGTGATGAGGAACTTTTAGTTACAAAGGGGGAGGAGCCTCATGATGATGTGGATCAGCCACATGCAGAGGATCCAATAGTGGACACCACCACTCGTGGAGAGTCTTCTAGAGACTAGCAAAAACGCTAGGAAGAAGTTAATAGATTGATGCTAGATGCAAGAGAGAATGTGGGGCAGCCATCCTCTCAGCACAGATAGAGGATACCTCCCTAGAGATGCACTAGCTACATGGCCCTGGTTGGGGAGTGTGTAGCGACCGAAGCTTCTTCTTTTCAAGAGGCAGTGCAGCAACCAGTCTAAGTTGATGCAATGGTAGAAGAGTACGATTCTATCATATGGAATAGTGTGTGGGATGTTGTCCCTAGACCTAGCGACAAGTCAGTGGTTATTTCCCAATGGTTTTATAAGGTAAAGCAAGCAGCTGATGGTAGCGTTGAGAAAAACAAGGCAAGGTTTGTTTCCCGAGGTTTCTCACAAGTTGAGGGGATCGACTACAATGAGACCTTTGCTCTCGTAGCAAGGTACTCATCTGTTAAATCGTTGCTAGCTCTATCAGCTCATATGAGTTTGAAGATCCATCAGGTGGAACTGAAGATAGCCTTCCTCAATGGGAAGATTGAGGAATAGGTATACATTGAGTAGCCCGAAGGATTTGAGACCTTCGATCGCGAGTTGCATGTTTGCTAGCTCAAGCGAACATTGTATGGGCTGAAGTAAGCACGTCATGCTTGGTATACTAGGATCAACAACTATTTCACTGGGTTGGGCTTCTCCAAGAGTGAAGTAGATGCGAATCTTTACCACATCATGGTAGAAGGTAATCCATTGATTATTGTACTTTATGTCGATGATCTGATTTTGACAGGTGATGATCAGCTGATCAAATCTTGCAAGGAGGACCTTGCAAGATAGTTTGAGATGAAGGACATGGGCCTCATGCACTACTTTCTAGGCATGGAAGTGTGGTAGAAAGATGGGGAAGTATTTGTGTCTCAAGGAAAGTATGCCAATGAGATACTCAGGCGCTTTCACATGGAGAAGTGCAAACCCATGCAGACTCCTCTAGATGGGAACTGGATGAAGGAGGATACTACTTCAGGTGAGGTAGTAGCTGCTACTATTTATCAATAGCTAGTGGGTTCACTTATGTATTTGGTGCGCACAACTCGCCTTATGCTTTGTGATGAACCAGCTGAGTCAAGATATGGTTCAACCTACCAAGTTTTTTTGTAAGGCAGCAAAGCATGTGCTGAGATATATCAAAGGCACTACACAGTATGGATTGTGGTACGAACAGACATAGGGAGTGAAGTTGCAAGGCTTCACAGATGCAGATTGAGCTGGTAGTCCATCAAACCAGCAAAGCACTTCTGGAGGAATCTTCAACCTTGGTTCAGCTGCAGTTTCTTGGTATAGCAGGAAACAGAGATCAATTGCACTTAGCTTAGCAGAGGCTGAATACATGGTTTCCAATCAGGCAGCATGCGAGGCTATTTGGATGTCAAAGATTCTAGTGGGATTGTTTGGTCAGATGATGGATCCTACGGTGATATACTTTGATAATAAAAGTTGCATAAAACTCTCTGAGAATCCAGTGTTTCATGACAAGTACATGCATATAGATATTTGTTACCATCATCTAAGGGACTATGTGGTCAAGAGGATCATGATGTTGCAGTATGTTTCGACCGAGGATCAAGATGCAAATATTTTGACTAAGGCGTTGTCAAAATTCAAGTTCGAGTTCCACAGAGACAGGACCGGGGTTACTGATAATCCCTTTCTTGTTGAGAGAGAGTGTTGAAATGTGCAACAAGAAATGCTAAAAATAGAAGATGCTAAAAATAGCATTGCTATAAATAGCAATTCAGTCACTGGAGATCTTAGCTACAATGGGTAAAAAGTGAAAGTGCTAAAAATTAGCTTTTCTAAAACTAGCATTTCAAGATCCCTTCTTATTTTAGTCAGTCCCTGGACTAAACATAGAAGTAAAATTCGAATTTGATATCAACAGTAGTTTGTAAATTGATTAATTAATTCAACTTGAGTTAATTAGTTAAGGAATTATGAACTCGACGTCTATGTGAGGACATGCAACAGTTTATCCTTTGATTGAGGGATTTATCCATCAATTAGAGAGATAAGAGTGAGTTGTAATATTGAGTTGTAATTAGTTGGCTCAGTTAACTGAGTCAAGTCTAGTTAGATTAATTTAACAGTTTTTAAATTAATGAGAGTTCGGTTAGTTAATGTTTGCATGCATGTAACTAATGTATTTCAAATAACTGAATATTCACTCGTGGATAACTCATGCATGTCAGTTCAGTCAAAGTGCCAGTTGAGATCAGATGGAGGGACAGTGTACTATCAGTTGCTAGGATATTCCTTGGTGAATATTCCTTGCATGCAGAAGGAATATTATTCCTTAAGGATTGTGTAGTTGGACCTGAGGTTACAGTGAGTGTGATGAGGCCAATTCACACATGTGATATCATTAGACCCCAATCAAAACTACACAAGGAAATAGGGGGCTTGGAGGGTTTGAGGAAGATATATTCTATGTCTATTGAGTCTGTGAGCAGTATTGTTTTATTGCAGAGAGAACAGGATAGCTTGAGAGCTGATTCTTTTTGTAACTTGAACAAGATTTCCACTTCTATGATAATACAAAGTTGGGGTTTTAGGCTGGTGCTTTCCCCAATGATATATCTTCTGTGTTATGGTTTATTACTTCTCATTCTTAGTTATATCTATTCATGCTTGATGTTGCTCATGTTTGATTAAGCTTTGGCTCAATTGTTTGTAGAAGTAGATCAAGTGTTTTGCTTTAGTACATTGCATTACAAGGTGATCTACAGTGGGAAAAACTACATATTAGTCATACCTTCTACCATACCTTTATCATGAAGTATTCGAAGGCACTTCTCTCTAATATGTCCAAGCCTTTGATGCCATAACATGGACTTTTCTCCAAAGACCACTAGATTTTCTCCTCCACTTTCAGGAACCACAGAACTGTTGCACCCATCAATAACAATGCTACCTTGCAGCTTGTATAGAGTTTCAATCTGAACTCCCTGCATCAATACCAGTGCTCCCCGAACCATCTTGCTCTTTTCCTTCTGATCCAACTTCTTCCATTCTTCATCGGATACTCCCGTTGGTTTAGTACCCAGATCTACCATGGTCCACTAATCCTTATCTACCAACAAATCCTCCATCTTGAGTTTTCATAACTCCAAACTTTGACCATTAAATTTCTCGATCTTTATCTTTCCACTGCTCACCATCTTCTTTTACCACTAGAATCGATCCCATAGATCTCCCACTGAACAAGGTCTACCACAAGCCCGAGCGAAACCCCTCAGCAACAAAGGCATCCCATTAAAGCCAAAACAGCTCTGGTACCAAATTTAGGTTTTAACCTCATACAAAAATTACCTGCATACGAATTCTAAAACATAGAAAATAAACAAGGCGAGAGCATAGCACATATACACATATATTTTTCCTTGGATCCCAAAGCTAGGGCTACCATATTTATTTTTCATTATGTTCCTTTCAATGTTATAATACATATATGTACATGTTGAAGCATCTAACACCACAGACCAAAAACCATCGTGCCCAAAACCATGTGCGAAAACCATGCACAAAACCATAGGTAGGTTCACCCCACCTAATATAAGGTCCAAAAAAAAAAAAAAATCCCCAGGACACTACCCCGAACCCCGTAGAGGGGGGCTACCCACCCCCACTACATAATCGACACAACGAAGGGGGTTCTCTACCCCCCCCTCTAACCCCCTGGTTAACTAGGGGTGCTAGTCGTGGAAAGGATATAACACAACCCAACATAAGAAAGTAACTAGCAAGTATGAACTATGATGTTCATTTTTAAGTATTATGATATCCAAATTGTACTCCTATTTACTCAATATTAGAAGGAAATTAATTACTTTATTTATTCTAATATTATTATATACTTTGGGGAATTGTTGGAAAAAATTTCACCCCATGCCTTGTTGAATACTATGTGTGTGTATTCATTTTCGAGAAAATAATGTGTGCTCTCCTATCATTTCTAACTGAGACATTATTCTTATAATCTAACATTCTATTATATCAATGGCATCTAGGTCATTAATATGAATGCAGTTGCTCCATTACAATGATGAGATGACAAAAAACATTCAAGGGTGGAGCATACCTCTTGGGTTCAAACCTGTGTCAACATGGTTACAACCGCTACAAGTGGTTGCTAGACCGTGGGCCAATGGACATACATAAATACACATATATAGTAACAAGAAAAAAAAAATTATTTTTATTGATTGCAACAAAATCATTACAAACGATCTCCTGGTCTTTGCAGATATCGAGATGCAGTGATCTTGCTACATATGATGAAAATGTGAATGCCTTATATTAGTAAAATGTGGTCTATGTATGTTAGAGGTGGTAGAAATCAATTTGGTGCTTTCAAAATTCATTTAATCTAATGCACTTCCACAATGTTTTAACTCTTAGAAGCATTAATGAAGGAATTGTTAGATCTATAGGGAACAAAAAAGTGGAATGTGTCCAATGACCTCATAGGGGTCATGTATGCAATGAAAATGACATGTATTTGATGAATAATATAATCTCATTGTTTTTCGTGTTGTTTCTTTGGGGTTTGGTGTATAGTTTCAACGAGAATTAAGTTTTTGTGCATAATATGTGTTTTAGGTCTTTCATTTTTTCCTCGTCATCATGCCTACAATGTGGAGTGGATACTCAGATAGATCAGGTAAGGTTTTTTGTTTATACTACCATATATATTAGGCATGCATTTTTTATATGAGTTTGGAAAGACATAATCCTTGATGTGGAAGCACTGGATCCAACTAGATCTGAGGTCGATGGGCTCCTAATGGAGCAACAACATCTATGATGAAACCAAGAGAGCTTGATTCAAAATATTCAACAATTTGAGCACTTTTACGATGGCATGCTTGATGAATTCTTCACAGAGATTGTTGATATTAGGAAGATTCTCTTAGAAATTTTTAGTCATGAGTAATATGGCCACTATCTAGGGGTTGATAGTATTGGGTGTAATGCAGAATAAGCTAATACCACTTAAAAATTTATCCATGACTGAGTTTTTATCCTTTCTATTATTGAGGTATTATATGTTTCAAAAATGTTAATTACCTAACATTAAAAAATCTAGCCATAGTTTCTTCAAGTTATTTTCCATTGCTTCACACGTGGATAAAGATGAAATACAAGACTTCATAGTTATTTATTTGGAAAATATCACAATACCACCATTGTTGAAAGTTGTTAAGAGAATCGATTACTCAAATATATTGTCTTTTTGAGTGGAGAATTTACTTTATTTAGTTTCATGACATGTCCAAACACATTACGCATGACATGAGTTCGGAGAAATTCAAAAGGAAATGTAGAATTGTAGGAGCACAATTTTATGGCCATAGTTAAGAATTTGAATTTCAGAGTACCCTAAATCCAAGGAGGTACCCTAAATGAAATATAGTGACTCTTGTATGTATATGTAAATTTTCGTGGGAGAAAAATATGAATTTAAATGATTTTATTTATCAAGATCCTAAGATTATATCAACAATGGTTTACTGGATTGGTGAAAGTGAGGTGTTTTGATTTCCCCTACCAGTATTCAAGTATCTCCAATCACATGTGCATGCTTGTGTGTGCATGTGTTTGCAAAAGGCAAGTTGTGCCATGTGAAAGTTGTATAATTGATGAAGGGAACATAGTATAATGGACAAGGAAAGGAAATGGAATGACTTGTGTATATTTTTTTGAATGTGTGATAGAAGTTAGGATAACTGATCTTTTTTTCATGTGAGCATTCGAATAATTAAGACATGACCTAATTTTTTGGGAGGGTATGTTGGAAATTAATCCAAAACATATGTCTTGAGAGAGTTCAAATTTCAATCCATTAATTTATTTTTGTGGATCAATTGTATTTTTCAAAAGTTTCCATTTGTTGAAGAATATGTTGCAATTGGTATCCTTCTAAAAAAGGATATATATCCTATATATTTTTGGTTTTCTAATTGTAAATATTTTTCTACTGGTTATTTTTGGTTTTCTCATTGTAAATGTTTTTTTTTTCTATAAATATGAGATGTATTTTTCAAAAAATAGGTAACTACAACCCATTGAAAATTTCCATTTGTGCCCCAATAGGTGAAAAAAATGAGATTTCCATGCGTATTCATGACAAGATCAAAGACCAACCATTGGATTGATTTTGATAGCACTCAATCTCATCAACTTGAAGAAAACCAAAATCTCAATATATTAGTTCAACTAGTGAAGGAATTCGAAGACATGGTTATCAATGAAACATTTGCATCGTGCCCTTAACAGGGAGTCTCCTTATCAATGTGCAATTTCAAACTAGCATCCCATTCTTTACCAAGGCCACTAGTGGTACTAATATTATTTTTTGAGAAAATCAAATATGTTCAGAATTAAGGTGTTGTAATAAGGTTTGAATATGCACTATTACACATTTTTTGGACCATGTACTAGTAGAAGACTTGTAGCTTCAATTTTGGCACCTATCTCATTAGTCCATAACCTTTAAAAGCAAATAAAACACGCAAAATCAATGTAACGAGAACTAGAATTGGCTAAGGGTAACACCAGAACCAGACAAGAATAAATTGAGTTGAAGAACCAAATTTGTCGGCATGGTGTTAAAACTAGCTAAAAAGCTAGGTTTTGGGTATGATGGCCATTTTCAAATCCATGTTCCTCCCCCTTCTCCTCCTCTATGGCATCCACCTTCTAGGGTGATAGGAATGTGCATCCCTTGATTTTTCTAATGTCATTACTCCATCATTATATCATTTTAGGTAATTTTAATCTTTCATTTTCATCATTGAATATGTAGGCTTTTGTATTTTAAAACTAATTTTCGAAGGTTGATAAAACTCTATGCAATATTATTATGGTTCTTGTTCAATTTAATTCTCATATTATCATATGGGTTACCGTAGATCACATAACATATCACATCTTAAAAGAAAAATAAAATCTACAATGCATTTAGTTGTTTTAATTGTGAACTTAATAAATAAAAGACCTCATATGGGTTACTGGTAGATCACATAACATATCACATCTTTAAAATAAAAAAAAATCTACAATGCATCTAGTTATTTGAATTGTGAACTTAATAAAAAAAAGACCCGAACTATAAGCCAAGACAAAAATGAAAGCCCAATTTATTTATCCAAACAATTCTCCAAACCTAAAATTTATTTTTAAATAAAATAATTCATATGTATAATTTAAATACTCAATTAAATTGCATAACACATAACATCTTCTTTATCCTATGCTACTCTTTCCTATGATATCGC
The DNA here is from genome assembly GCA_000404065.3 of Pinus taeda. Classification (NCBI taxonomy): domain Eukaryota; kingdom Viridiplantae; phylum Streptophyta; class Pinopsida; order Pinales; family Pinaceae; genus Pinus; species Pinus taeda. The sequence continues at coordinate 13,182 of APFE030937901.1, forward strand.
CTTATGGTGTTTCTTTTGCAACATCTAATGCAACTACTAGTTTAATATTATTATAAAATTGATATCAAAATATTTTAAATAAGGTGGTTATTGAAATTTTTTATTTATCTAAAGAATTACGCATTTACTTGATATTAGATGTAAAAACACCACTATCTATCAATTGTACCCCAAACATGAAAGGAATTATACATCTACTTCATCTTGAGCAAAAAACATGGGATTTTCAAATAAAGAATTCCACATCTCAATTCTAAAATTAGTTCAAAATATATATATGAACTTGGTACCAAGATATATGAGTTAACATAGATATTTAAATAATTATAAATCTTCCTCACACACCAAAATAAAGTGAAAATATAATTGTTTTATATTTTCGGTTAATTTATCTCTACATAATCTCAATATAAATAATTAAGAAAATACTTTCCGTAGTAATCACATAGGAAAAGTTTTGCCGACGGGTTTTGAACCATCTAGTGTGGTTCATCATCAGGACAAGATGACGAGGCAGATCTTGGTATCAGATTAAATAGAGAGCAATGTAGAGACCCTTTAACGGCTATAATAAACATCTAGTTTTGAAAAAATAATATTTTAATATATAACATCAATTAATAAGATCAAATTATATTAAATAAAATCAAATATTAAGTTATGGTTCGATATATAGTTAAATAACTAGATTAAATTCAAAATTAAAAATCAAAATCAAAGTTAACACAGAGACTTAAGGCCCTAAAAAAATAATGGAGTAAAGACCCTAATAATAAATTATTTTATTTTAATGACATAATCAAAATATAATAATAATAATAAAATAATGAATTAACAATGTAAATAAAATGAAAAAATAATCGAAATAAGTAAAAACCTTTGAATTAAGAATTCAAAGTCAAACTTAAAACATGGAGCTAAGGCCCTAAAAATAATTAATGGAGTCACAAAAAATTAATTAAATAAACAAAATAATAACTGAAACAAATAAATAATATAATATAAAATGTAACATACTTAAAAATACGTAATCAAAATAATATAAATTAAGAAGAAAAAAACATTTAAATAAAATTAAAATTATGGAGACAGGACAAGGACCCAACTTCTATTAATTTTCCACCCGTCGTCTCTATTCAAATTATTACACCTGCTTTCAATTTATAGGGCTTCCGTGAATAACTAATCCTATCAATGAGCTTCGCCTCCTCAATGCAGATGTGATGCTTAGTCTTTTCTGCATGATCTGCCAAAGTCAAGGAGCGTGACCTACCATGCTTGATGTTAGTGGTGTGCTCATGAATCTTTTGATTAATTGAGTGACTGGTCTCACCTATGTAGGGAGTCCCACAAGGACAAAGGATAACATAAATGTATTTCATATTTTTCGGGTCCACCGAGTCTTTTACATATCTTAGGGAGCTTTAGATGGTATTTAGAGGCCTAAAGGTTGAAGGAACCTTATGCTTCCTTAATATCTTCGCAATATTGTGAGTGATCCCTTGGATAAATAGGAGATGCACCCCCAAAAATTGATCCTTAGGTTCTTTCTTAATCTTAGGACCTTGATCAACTTTGAGGAAATCCTTAATAAATTAGTTCCTACTATACCCATTATTATAGAAAACATTAAGCAGATGAAATTTCTCATCGTTGAGATGGCTTTCATCAAAAACTCTTAAAGCTCTAGTCACTAAAGTGTTGATAACACCAAGATTTTGAGCTGGGAAATGATGAGATTTAGCATGAATATATTTCTCTATGTTGTGAAGGTAAATCCCCTCTACGAACAAAGGCGATTCCTCTAGCCCAATGAGTGGGTCTAGCAACAAGCTAAACTAACTAACATACACTTTCCTAACTTATGTTTGACAAATGTAGAGAGAGAGCATGGCCTACCTCACTCTGATGGTAACCTCTCAATCCTTTTGGAGATGACTTTGATTCTTTTTCTCCAGGCCTTTCTGCTTAATTTTTCTTCACGTTAGAGTACATGCAAGGAAGATCAAAGAGCTATGCAAGATACAATAGCATATATGGAATTCATCAAACATAAACTACTTAATAAATCAAGGAGTATTAAGCTAAAAGCCTAAACATTTACACAATTATGGAAAGTGAACATCATATGTATATATTAATAAGTTAAAAAGGGAAGCATACAACCCATGCCAAGATGTTTGAGACCTCCTTTTGGTGGATTTCCAATTCCAAGCAAAGACTCTTCAAACACAAATCCAAGCTAGAATGGGTAGGATGTAAGCATAATCTCAGTATAGGGATGCAAAAGTCAATGACCAACCAACTGGGGATGGAAGGGAGTGGATTTATAGAAAGGGAGATGGAGTTAGGGATCCATAAAAGAGGGAGGAAGGTCCACATCTCAAGGGGGAAATCCCATGGTAATAATATCAAGAGGTCAAAATGGGAGAGCTCAACCATGTCAACAACAACCAATATCTAGCTCATTGTTCTCGAAGGTTCTAGTGCACGAAGATTCTCCTCCAGTTTGGGAAAACCTACCAGAAGAGGTTTGACACAAGTTTTCATATAAAAACCCACGCTGCCAATGCTAGGGAAGAACAATGCAATCTGCCATCAACACAGGCAGGCAGTGTAGCAAAACTCGCTAGCCCTAAAAATTAGGTTTTTATTTAACCTTCTTCGGAATGGATTCGGAGCAATTTTCCTTTGATTCTTCAAGGAGGTTTTGGTCTGTATGTCATGATGGATATATTGCATAGTTTTCAATTTTTTGGCACTTCATGATATGGAACGAGAAGTGAACAGGAGGTGTGACAAAATAATGTATAACAAATTCCCCCTAAGGCATGAAGGCAGAACAAGGAGTGATGGCTGATATGCTTTAGAAGTCAATGCAAGGACTAGAACAGCACCATTAGGAGACCTGCAAATCAAGCATATACATATATGTATACATATCTGACATATCTGACGATCCTAATGATACATGAATAGGCATCTAATAATACATGAATATGTGGTATGGACGAAGTCATATGAATAGAAGGGATCATGTGTATGGATCCGTGGTATGGTCGTAGCCATCCGAATAGAAAGGATCATGAATATGGACCCATGGTATGGTTACAACCATCTATCTAGAGGAAACATGTATAAAATCATGAATAACTCATAACTCCATGCAACCTGGATTTTATTAGACAAAATCTAGGGTCTTGCGCTCCATCTTGACCTGATCAATGTACGAATTATAACATGTGAATAGTTGTGTCAAAGTCGAACATGATAGAAAACCATTTGATTACTAGTCAATGATGTAAATCGTTAACAGGCACAAGAGAAACCACTAATAATGACAATGGCTCTTAAGGTACAATTAGCATAATCCATGAATGTGAATAATGAAGTTGAAGTCGAACACACATGGAATCATTTGATCGAAGGTCAATGATGTAAACTTGTCATTACATGCGAAGAACTTTCCATTGAGGCATGCAAGCTCTAAGATACTGGAAGGGAGTTTCTAGATCATCTTTTGGGATAACGAGCTGAAATTGATAGGAAGTGATCTGTCAAAGTAGGGCCATAATGAATCCCACATCATCGACATGAATCAAAATAATATAGTAGAGTAGATAAGTGTGATCCAAGGCTGTGGTAGAAATTTATACAGTGTATAAGCGGGTAAATAATTGCAGATGGGACTTCTCTTGAACATATCAATGACATGAATCTAGAGTTTGGCAGCATTTCACTCAAAATATTGATCAAGATTTAAACAGGAACGCAACAAATTACAAAAATAGCCATCAACATAGAGATGCAGTGGAAATAATACTTCATTTCATTAATTTAAAATACTAAAATATGCTTACAAATAGAGTTGGAAATAAACCATCTAGGGCGATGATAAATTATCTCTGAGAAGAGATGTGGTGGCTACATGCCTATGAACTGTGTTACAATGAGGCTCAAAGGCCTATTTATTGTTGAGAAACAATGTAAAACCCTTAACATTCCAAAAACTAACCCTAGAAGATGAAACACCAAACTGTGGGCCCTGTTTGGGTAAATTGGTACTTCAAATTCCCAGGGTCGTAACTTTGGAATAAAATCTCCATTTGACATGCACAGTATCTTGTTAGAAAGATCTATCCGAGAACTACAACTTTGAGAAGAGAAACATCGGTCCATGGACCCATGTTTCTCCCAATTTTCCAAAAAAAATCATTGAGGGCCTCAAAACGGCTCTAGAAGTTCAAGACCCAAAAAACTGCTAAAAATAGTAATTAGGCTACAATTAAGGAAACTGAAAAGCTGAGAAAAACAATGGTGGGGGTCCAAGTGGATTTGGCAAGTGGCCACCAATATCCTCCTGGACCATTCCTCTCCTCTTAAGAAGCAATGGTCCCCATTGCATTGAGGTCCTCCATGAGATGAGGAAACTTCTGTTGAACTTGGTCCCTGGTGAGCCACTTGCCCTGGTGAAGGAGTTGGCCTATTTTGATAACTTGATACAATTGGATATTCTGCTAGCGAGTGTGCTTCAACTGTGTGTCCATAATCTGATTAGCTGCAGCTTGTTCCATGAAATCTAGATTTAACTCTGTGGGTGTGAGTTGTTCTACAATGTCGGATGAGTCTAGTAACGGTGGAAAGTATGGCCAAAGGCGGTCCACATTGAACACTAGGTGTAGGCAAAGGAATGGGGGAATGCTGAGCTCAAATGCATTGTCTCCCATAGCCTTGGTAATGGTGTAAGGACCATATCGAAGTGGTCTGAGTTTCTGATAGGCCCCAGTAAGGCATTCTTTTCGCAAATGCAACCAGACTTTGTTGCCACCTGAAACTTGTGTGGCACCCAATGTTGATCATGTCACTACTTGTACTTGGCATTTGATTTCTCCAAAATGTCATGGACCTGCTGGCGAATATGTTGGATGTGCTCAGTGAAGTTGTTTTCCTTATCTTTATCGGATTGGACATGAGCCAAATCTGCGTGAATAGCTATAAATGGCATGGCCACATCAATGGGACATTGTGGCTGGAATCCTAGGCCCACCTGAAAAGGGTTGTGGCCAGTCGAGCTGTGGAGAGCTCAGTTGTAGTTGTGCTAAACATAGGGGAGGCTCTCGTCCCATGTGCGTGGATGATTTTAGTTGTACATGCATAGAATGTGTACGATCATCCTATTGACCACCTCTGTCTAGCCATCAATTTGAGGATGGAAGGCTATGGACTTAGTGAGTTTGGTGTCGAGCATCGACTAGAGACTGAACCAAAATGTACTAAGAAACCTGCTGTCCTGATCTAAGATGATAGACTGTGGGATCCCAAAGTGTACCCACACTTGTTCAAAGAAGAGTTTAACAGTGGCTTCTATTGTGATATTCTTCTTGCAGGCAGCCATAATGGCCATCTTCGAGAACCTATCGACGACCACAAAAACACAGTTGTTTCCATGCTTAGTGGAAGGAAGGCCTGACATGTAATCCATGGAGATGGATTCCCAAGGTCGACTAGAGGTAGGCAGCGGGGTATAGAGGCCTTGCTTCTTGATGGTCGGTTTGGAAATGGCGCAAGCAGTGCATGATCTGATGTACTTCCCGAAATCTTATTGAATATTTGGTCAAAAGAAATACTTCTGTAGTACTGCCATTGTTTTCTTGACCCTGAAATGTTTAGCATCCCAACTGTATTGTGCTTCCCAAATCATCTTGGCACTCTCACTTGAAGGAACACAAAAGTGAACCAAGTGGCATAATAGGCCATCCTGGAGGTGAAAATCTGGAACATGCTGACCCTCCAAGAGTGTCTGGTATGTGTGGCCAAATTCTGGGTTGCTTTTGTAGAGAAGTGGCCAATCAAAAGTCTCGTGCCCACAAGAGTTGAGCACAGTGGTTAATGCTATGATCAGTGGTCAACTGAGGCAAGCTGCAACATTATTGGTGCTACCCTTCCTATACTTGATATTCAAATGGAACTGTTGCAGGTATGTGGACCACTTTTGATGGTGATCATTCTGCAATTTCCCTTAGGTATGTATGAACTGCAGGGGTCGGTGGTCTATGTGGATGACTATTTTCTAGTAAATTTAACGTCTTAAATTTCTCTACATAAATTATCAATTCGGGTATCATAAACTGATGAAGTGTGGTGCACCATATGTGCTTAGTTAACCTTTTTTCTTACTTCATTGTTTTATAGTTTTTATCTTGTTTTGGGGTTTTGTTCTTGTTGATTTCCTAAAGTGTCTAATGCAAATGGAAATCCTATTGTAAAGTCTTAAGAATACTTTTAAAGGTCAAGTATGGATGTAGATTTCAAGACAAGGCTTATGTCCCTTATGGTAACTTCCAAAACTTAGCACTTCAAAAGATCTCAAAACCTGTTATTGATAAAATTAATGCTTGAACATGAATGTAAATATGCAACTACTTAAATCAAACAAAAGATGAAATATTGATCATGAAATCACTGTCTTTGTTGCCCATCTAATTACAGAAATACAATCTAAACTATTGCACTCAAACAAACCAAAAATTGCAGACTAACGAAAGCAAGATCAATTTACTTCACTTATAATCCGATAGCTCGCCAAGTAGCTTTTCGGGGTTAAGCCATGTCTTCGAAGATAACGTCAAATAACATGAAGAATTGATATTTAAATTACCTACTTGCAGATTAATGAAAGCAAAATCAAATTACTTCACTTATAATTCGATAGCTCGCCAAGTAGCTTTTCGGGGTTAAGCCATGGCTCCAAAGATAACGTCAAATAACATGCAGAACTTGATATCTAAACTACCTACTTGCAGAATGAAAGTAAAATCAAATCACTTCACTTATAATTCAATAGCTCGCCAAGTAGCTTTTCGGGGTTAAGCCATGGCTACGGAGATAACGTCAAATAACATAAAGAACTTGATATCTAAACTACCTACTTGCAGAATGAAAGTAAAATCAAATTACCTCACTTATAATCCAATAGCTCGCCAAGTAGCTTTTCCGGGTTAAGCCATGGATCCGGAGATAACGTCAAATAACATGAAGAATTTGATATCTAAACTAACTAACAAAAACAAATAAATAAGACTGAAATCAAAGCATAATTGAAATTGAAAAGCTTAAGAAAAAGTTCAGCAGAGAGGCAAATCTCATGTCACTATTTGATGCAAAAACATGTAAAGAAAAACTAATCTACAATCAACCGATTGAACACACTTGCATGAATTAAGATTACATGAATGGAAAATCTAAACTATCAAACTTGAAAGCAATAAAATGACATAATGAATAAAATCAAAGCAAAATTACAAAATAAAATCTACTCTACCTTACATCTAATGTTCTCCATAACATCTACTTCACATCTCCTTCCATGTTGAGAACATCAATGATTTATTCAAATTCTTCAAAATTACAAAGTATAACAAAGTTCTCTAAAGCTTTCCAAAGCCATCAAAGAAGAACTACAAACTCCAAGATAAAGAACTAAAAAGCCAAGCTAAGACTAAGACTAAGAAATGAAGGAGAGAGATCTCCTATTTATACAAAAAGATGAAAAGCCATCTCATTAATGAGAGTCCATGAATCTCTCCCTCTACCGCTAGAGTCCTAATCAAAATAGGAATTGATAAAACACATGTCTTCTTAGAGTTTCAATACAATTAGGAGATGTGACACGTATCCTCATGATCCCATGATTCTTTCCAGTGAAATTCAAATTTGGCCTTAGAATGCCACATAAAGGTCTTCTAGAAGCCTCCTTTTAACCTACACATGTCAACAATCTCAACCCACTTGTTAGGTATAAGATATGAACATATTTTTCTAAATTTTAACCACAAATTCACTTTAAAAGGCCTAAGAATTTAAATTTTGGAAAAACCATAAATGTGGCCCAATGATAATGAAAGTGGGATGAATGTAGTGACATAGTAGTGAAATGGAGGTGATATAATGGACATAATAGTGAAAGTGTAATGGAAATGAATGACATTTTCAAGACCCAAAATGCCCCCAAACTGAAGTTAATGCATGTCCTCATGCAATATATATTACATTAACTTTTTTGATCCTTGAGCTTTGGCTTAACTTTGCATGATATCATTTGATAACTTCATATTTTTGCAAAGTGTTTTATTTGAATTGAAACATGGTTGGTTCTTGTGTTACAACCATATTTTTTTTTGCATTCTATTTTGATCTTTGAACCTTGCATAATGATATTTTGATTATTGTTGCAAATTATATCTTTATTGGATTGCATGATGGTTGGTTCTTGTGTAACAACCATGATTTTGTTTATATCCAATTTATCCTTTAAGCACTTTTTGAAGAAAAGCCATTGTATGCTCATAATAACAATGTAATAGTTAATATATGTTGGAAGTATGTGGACTCCTGAATATGATATGAAAATGGAAAGATATGAATATGAATGTATCCCCCCCCCCCCCCCACTGATGGTATTTGGGCAATTTTATGAAATGAGGAAGAGAAATGTTTTTCCAACAATTATCATTCTAGCTTTTTATGGAATTCTATGGTCAAAAGTTAGAAAATTACATACCTTAACTTACCCTTTGGAATGGATGAGTTGTATGTGTGGTGGCTGCAAAATTATGACCATCTTCTTCTTCAAGTGGCTGAACAAGAGGAGTCATGGATAAAGAGTTAAGATGACTTTTTATTTCTTCTACTAAAACTTGTTGAATCTGCTCCAAAACGCTGAAAATAATAGTCTTCATGTCTTCAAAACTCATTAGCACAATTCCTACTATGTGAAAAAATGTTTTAATGTCAAACATAGTAGGAAATTTTTGACTTATTGGCCATTAATGGATGCCACTAGTCAACACGAGAACTCTCACCATCGATGACAATGAGAGTCAAGATGCCCAAACACATCTTGCTAGGTACGAATTAATTTGCCGATGTCGAGTCACCTATAAGATCTTATGAACAAGGGACATTAATGTATTCCCATTGTTTGTCATCATGAGGACTTGCCATTAAGGAATGCAAGCCTCAAGGTGTTTTTACAAAGAGCTTAGACTCAAAGGACTATGGACTCAATAATTTGCATTGAAGCAGGGCTTATTTGCAAAATGAAAATGACAAGAAATGAAAGATGAAAATGGAAGATGGCAATGCAGAGCAGAAATAGAAATGGTCAATAAGCATGTGAATGAACCTCTTTCTTTTATTTGTGGATTATGAATGGAAAATAAGAGATGGAAAATGTATGTGAATGTAAATGGAAAGTATGAAATGGAATGAGGTGAATGGTTTATTATGAGGTATGGATAGGCAATAGTATCTGAAAGTTTTTCAAGTGTTTGGATCTGATTTTGTATCAGCATATTTCCTCTTTGTTGTTGATCATCCTCTTATGAAACAAATTGGTCTCTTAGAGAGACACCATTCTCTTGTAGTCGTTTGTCCTTCCTCCTGGAACCTGCAAAAAAAACTAATACTTTTTCTGCAATAGAATGTAAGATTATCAAAGGAGAGAGATGGCTAATCTCTCTAGTTATGGTATTTACATAAAAAACTAAGAATTTGTATTAATGAAACAAGTTCTCAAAAGAAAAATCAAAAACATTTATACATGCTTTGGAATTAGTGCCTCAAGTTGAATGTTTCTTTTTTTCAGCAATTTATTTCATTATTTACCATTTCAAACTCTAATGATTGATTTCTCATTGTGTAGATCTTGTTGAGATCTTTCTAATGATACTTGAATCATCAAAATTTGATTTCGTATGAGAAAGTTAGGCTGATTTGAACAATGAGGTTTTTTTAGCTAGAGAACAGTTGTGGAATTGGACTTTAGCTGCGGAATGTGCACAATTTCTATAGCTAAAAATCTTGAATAAAATGTTAGCCATTCATCTTTCATCATCAATCCAAAATTAATCAATACCTTCATAAAAGTGAGCGAATAACTTATTCATTTCATTGATTCAAAATTATTATTTTTTCTTGACATGTAGTGACTTAGAGTGGCAACTTAATGCTAACACACACCTTGACTTCCTTTTGATTGGGGTTTTTTTCATCGACTTGGATCAAATGAATAGGACACCATTCATGTACTGAAATTTTACCAGCTATCCATGTGGTTCGTGTTATCTCTTGACACCTATAACCTATAGAAGTATGAAAATGGCTGCTTAGTTGTGGAATCAAGCTGCATTCCATAGCTAAAAGATAGTCAACCATTAGTTTTCTAATTTAAGTTATTGGAAAAGAGATTTTATGCAGCCAAGTACCAGGGAGAAAGAGCCTAAGATCACAACTGGTGCACAAGACCAATTATTCATGATCTGCTATATATTTTTTTTTTAATTTTCTTCATTGTCTGCCTGAAAAATAAAAAATTTATAAATGGTATATCAAGCAAAACAGTTTTAGTGATGAAAATATATTAGAGTAATGGAAATGTATGATCTCTTCAACAACTTTAATGACTCTTACAACAACCGTTTGACACATATCCCTGACTGAAAAATGACCCAATGGAGGATACTCAATAAAGGTTTTAAACTTGACGGCAATGTGGTAAGTGTGGCAATGTCTTTGAACCACCTTTCTCCATGCTTTGGCAGTTCTGTTATTGTTGCAATAGAATTCTCAATCACTGAAAACTTTACATCCCATTGTTTACTTCACTCAACCCGTAAACCATGTGAAATAGAATTCAAAGAAGTGCATATGGGTGGATCTGGAGATTAATTCTGACTTAACAAAAAAAATGTTTGAGATCAGCATTAACAATTACCCAGGAAGCTGCACGCCTGCACAACTCTACACAAAAATCATTTCTGGAACTAACTGAGAGTGATCTAGGCCTAATTGTGATGTTCTCTTCCTTCAACTAATTGATACATAGGTACCTTTATCAGTCCAAATAACCAGTCCATGAGCAATTCACAGGCTCATCCATATACAGAGATATACCTGCAAGAGATTCAATCAAATAGACCACGACATCCATGAAGTATGAGTTAAAAATGGAAGGCGTGAGGCATGGTGGGAGACGTGGTGGAGTCTGAGTTAAAAATGGAATAACATAGTCGGACCTGATCTAATCTCTGCAATGTGGAAATAATTTAGTGAAAAGAGTCGTGTGATTTTTGGATACGTAATATAATCAGTCGTAACTAATGTACAGCTCACGGGGAGAAACAGTTAGTCATTAAAGTCAATATTGAATGCCAGCAAACAAGTCTGAGGCTTGGCTAAAACAAAAATGAAATGTCAGCACACAAGATTGAGGCGTGGTGTAACAACAGTCTGTTCATCAATTTAATTTCTGTTTTTCTCTCCCGTGGAATGCAAAAATGAGCTCCAAAGAACCGAGGTGATCTCCCAAACCGCTCCAAATTCCTTAAAACAGTTCCTGGGTTATCTAATTGACCCTATTTCCAAAAAAAAAACCATGTTTTATTTTTCCCAAATTCATCTCCATTTGGCCAGATAATGCAGTTGAAGTTTGACATTTTTCAGTGTTTTACGTTTTTCCTGAGTTGTTGCATTTCGCTGTGAAATGAATTTCTAAGAGAAAAATTGTTTTCAGATGTATTCTCAGCGTATGAATCAATGAAACAAATCTCCAAAATGGCATACAATCGTCCTCCAGCATCATAAGCAATCGACCTCTCAAAGTTTGCAATATCTATACTAACCAGCAGCAGCAAGTAAACATCTTCTACAGTAACTATCCCATGTTTTCATAGAAACAAAGTAAGTTTTTCACATGTTGAGCTATGGGTAGTTATCCAGCAAATGCTACTGCTATTCCATTGATCTTTAGCTATAATTTTTCCTCAATTCTGTCAGATAACCTTAAGATAAGTTTCAGCTGTTAAAGTGCTAGACATGATGAGATCTTCATTTTGAAGCTCAGCAGGAGAAAGGGTAGTAAAATCCTGATCATTTATAATCATGGAGCTGAGCCTCGATTCATCTGCATCTATTGACTTCAGTTGCTAATTTTTGTGCAGAAACTGTGAGAGTGATGATCTATTATTTGATTGCTTTTGCTCTTCACAACTCAGAATAATCCCACAACTTTCAATTTTGAGGTTAAAGCCAAAGAACAGAGGATATTTCAAGCTGCAAAAAATGGGAGAATTGTTTACATTGCAGGTTTATTTTTTTTTATGATTTTTGCAGGTTTGTTTCAAGGCCAAAGCTCAAACAGGAATGTAGATTTTTAATGAGGCCACAGTGGAAACTGGAATTGGGGATAGCTATTGCTTGTTTTCTCTTTCTTTTCTTCTTTGAAATTGTGAAATTTTATAAAAATGATTAATGATTTTCAACTCTAGGCAGGCAAAGACTTCAAGGTAAACATGCTAAAAACAGGACTTTGACTGAGGTCTTAAGCTATTTTTTTATCAATCTAGACTGGGTGACTAGGATAGGATTCATGGCAGGACAATTTCTGAGATGCCAATGTGGTCGGTTTGTTCATTGGATGCCTGTAACCTTCTAAACCTTGAAATTAGCTAAGGAATTCACAGTTAGTTGTGGAATCAGACTGCATTCCGCAACGAATTTGCAGAATCTTATTAAAATAGGACACAATGTTTTGAGAACCACTACAAACCAGAACCAATCAATCTTGGACAGTTTAACCTATCAAAGCAGTTAGGTTTCATTTTTTTTCTTTTTTATTGAATCAATTGAAATGATGAAGTTTATTTTGTCTCGATTCTTTTTTTTTTTTTTTTACATAACAATTCTTTTTCTGATCCTCCAGATCACACAAAGTGCAGGAAGAGAGCATACTCAAGAATTATTAATTTTTTTTAAGATGTAAGAAAGAAGATCTCCTAATCACACTTCCCCAGCAACAACGCCAAAATTTCTAGTCAATTTAATGTCTTAAATTACTCTACATATATTATCAATCCAGGTATCATAAACTGATGAAGTGTGGTGCAACATATGTGCTTAGTTAACCTTTTTTCTTACTTCATTGTTTTATAGTTTTTATCTTGTTTTGGGGTTTTGTTCTTGTTGATTTCCTAAAGTGTCTAATGCAAATGGAAATCCTATTCTAAGGTCTTAAGCATACTTTTAAAAGTCAAGTATGGATGTAGATTTCAAGGCAAGGTTTATGTCCCTTATGGTAACTTCCAAAACTTAGCACTTCAAAATATCTCAAAACATGCTATTGATAAAATTAATACTTGAACAAGAATGTAAATATGCAGCTACTTAAATCAAACAAAAGATGAAATATTGATCATGAAATCATTGTCTCTGTTGCCCATCTAATTATAGAAATACAATCTAAACTATTGCACTCAAACAAACCAAAAATCGCAGAATAACAAAAGCAAGATCAATTTACTTCACTTATAATCCGATAGCTCGCCAAGTAGCTTTTCGAGGTTAAGCCGTGGCTCCGGAGATAACGTCAAATAACATGAAGAATTGATATCTAAATTACCTACTTGCAGATTAATGAAAGTAAAATCATATTACTTCACTTATAATCTGATAGCTCGCCAAGTAGCATTTCGGGGTTAAGCCATGGCTCCGGAGATAACGTCAAATAACATGAAGAACTTGATATCTAAACTACCTACTTGCAAAATTAAAGTAAAATCAAATCATTTCACTTATAATCCGATAGCTTGCCAAGTAGCTTTTCGGGGTTAAGCCATGGCTCCAAAGATAACATCAAATAACATGAAGAACCTGATATCTAAACTACCTACTTGCATAATGAAAGTAAAATCAAATTACTTCACTTAAAATCTGATAGCTCGCCAAATAGCCTTTCCGGGTGAAGCCATGGCTCCGGAGATAACGTCAAATAACATAAAGAATTTGATATCTAAACTAGCTAACACCAGCAAATAAATAAGACTGAAATCAAAGCATAATTGAAATTGAAAAGCTTAAGAAAAAGTTCAGCAGAGAGGAAAATCTCATGTCACTATTTGATGCAAAAACATGTAAATAAAAACTAATCTACAATCAACCGATTGAACACACTTGCATGAATTAAGATTGCATGAATGGAAAATCTAAACTATCAAACTTGAAAGCAATAAAATGACTTACATGAATGAAATCAAAGCAAAATTACAAAATAAAATCTACTCTACCTTACATTCTAATGTGCTCCATAATATCTACTTCACATCTCCTTCCACGTTGAGAACATCAAAGCTTTATTCAAATTCTTAAAAATAAAAAAGTACAACAAAGCTCTCTAAAGCTTTCCAAAGCCATCAAATAAAAACTACAAACTCCAAGCTAAAGAACTAAAAATCCAAGCTAAGACTAAGACTAAGAAATGAAGGAGAGAGATCTCTTATTTATACAAAAAGATGAGAAACCATCTCATTAATGAAAGTCCATGAATCTCTCCCTCTACCTCTAGAGTCCTAATCAAAATAGGAACTGATAAGACACATGTCTTCTTAGAGTTTCAATACAATTAGGAGATGTGACACATATCCTCATGATCCCATGATTTTTTCCACTCAAATTCGAATTTGGCCTTAGAGTGCCACATAAAGGTCTTCTAGAAGCCTCCTTTTAACCTACACATGTCAACAATCTCAACCCACTTGTTAGGTATAAGCATATGCACATTATTTTCTAATTTTTAACCACAAATTCACATAGAAAGGCTAAGAATTAATAAAGTTTGGAAAAACATAAATGTGGCCCGATGATAATGAAAGTGGGATGAATGTAGTGACATAGTAGTGAAATTGAGGTGAAATGGAGGTGATATAATGGACATAATAGTGAAAGTGTAATGAAAATGAATGACATTTTCAAGACCCAACAATTGTTTTCTTCCCCAAAATGTAATGCTTCCATTGTCGGCAGGCCTACACAATGGAATACATCTCATTGTCATAAGTGGGATACTTCTGAACTATGTCTGAAAGTGTCTCACTGTGATATGCCACTGGATGCCCATGTTGAGTGAGGACTGCCCCAATAGCATAGTCAAAGGCATATGTCTCGACCACAAATGGTTTTTGTAAGTCTGGTAATGCGAGCACTGGTGCCATGCAGAGACAGTCTTTCAACTCTATGAATTCCTTCTATTGAGATTCAGACCAAAAGAATTTTGTTTTCTCTCCTCCCTAAGTGACTTGACTCAAGGGACAAGTGATATGAAAAAATCCTAACACGAACCTGCAGTACAAATTGGCAAGACCTAGAAAGTTGTGAAGCTTTGTCAAAGTGCTTGGAGATGGCCAATATCGAATGACTTGGATCTTGGATGGATCCACATATACCCCCTATTCATCAATAATGTATCCCATATACTAAACCTGGGTCATGCCAAAAGTGCATTTCTCCAAATTGGCACATAACTTATGTTGTCGTAGTGTCTGGAGAACCTGTCAGATGTGGTGGAGGTGTTATTCCCATCTATGGCTGAAGATCAGGATGTCATCCAATTATACCACTACAAATGAGTTGGTGAATGTCCATAAGGTGTCATCCATTAGCCTCATGAAGGTTGCAGGAGCATTCATTAATCTGAAAGGCATAACTAACCATTCGAAAAGGCCCTCCTTGGGTTTGAAGGCAGTGTTCCACAAATTGGAGGGTTCGATTGGCACCTGGTGATATCCTGACTTCAAATCGATCTTGCTAAAATATTTTTCCCCCTTCAGTTGGTTCAATAGGTCATCAATCAGTGGGATCAGGTACCTATTACGGATAGTGATCTTGTTCAGCGCTCGATAGTTAATACAAAGTCTCCAAGTCCCATCCTTCTTTTGTACCAACACGATCGAGCTCCCACAGGGCAATGAACTTGGATGGGTGTGACCTTTCTATAGCAGCTCCTGAATCTACCCCTTGATTTCATCATTCTCCAGTACAAAGCGCCGATAGATTGGTCCACTGGGAAGCGGTGCACCTGGGGTCAGATCGATGGAGTGCTTGACCTGACAGTGTAGAGGAACCCCTATGGGGGAGGCGAATATATCCTCGTACTCCTCCATGACCTTGTCCATCTATAGTTTTCGTGCGGAGGGGCCTTGTCTAGAGGTCGTGGCCACCATCTTCTTCGTTCCTTGAGGGCATATCATCAGGAAAACAAATTTCCTGGTTTTGGAAATGAGCTTACTGCATTGTTTTGCAGTAATCAAAGAGATGGTGTCAGGTGATGCTACCTCTGGTATCCTGTACAACTTATTTCCCGAAGTAACAATAACAGCATGGGGCCTTGATTCATATACAACATGTCTCTTCCACAAGTAAGGTTGTCATAATAATACATCACAAACTTCAAGGGGAGCAATGTCACACAATACCTCATCCGTGAAGGACTTGATGTTGGATGGAAGGCGACACTGCCGGCTCACATGAAGATCCCATCCTTGGTGAAGCCACCCAATGGTGTACGGTTGTGGATGTGTTGTAATTTGTAAGCCCAGCCGCTTCACGACCTCTACCGAAATGAGGTTCTTTTGACTCCCACTGTCGATAATGAACTATAGCAGGGGGCCTTTACCCACATCTGGGAGTGGAAGAGACGCTCCTCCTCCTCTAGATCTTCGAGTTCCTCCTTCTGGATCTTCGTGGTGGCGATAGTGGTGTTGGGCTCCACATCGATAATCCGCTTCCCTTTGTCATTCCCCTTATCAGGTTCTTACTCAGAGTCGGAACATGCATCTAATTCTGAAACCTTTAGCTCGGCCACCAGTGATTGTTTGGCCCAACACTCACTTGTGTTGTTAGTGGAGCTCTTATGGAACTCACACCACTTTCCTATGTCCTTTTTCGGCTTCACGGCACTGTTCTTTGCTTGCAGCTTTGGTGGGTTTTCTTGGGCCGCCCCGCCTTGGATTTGTCTTTTGTTCTGTGGTTTGGGGGCACCTTTCCCTTGCATCAGATTTGCAGATCCAAAGTCTTGCTTCTTCTATTTAAACTTTTGTTCGACTTTGACGGCATCGGTATGCCATGCCAAGCAAGTAGATGTTCATGAATTCTATTTCTTCCTGGATGTACTTGTGCGAGTAGCCATGGTATTTGAGTTTCAAATGTTGCTCCAAATCCTTGATACCCAACTTTGTGCGAAGGGTATGGAAAATATTGGTAAACTCTGGCATGTCTTGGTCCCTTCCCTGCCGCAGCATGGTCCAGATTATGTATTGATCCTCATAGCTTCCGATAGGGTAGTACTGCCCCTTGATGGCCTCTCGGAAGGAATCCCAAGTGGGTGCGGCTGAAAATAATGAGCCTGTACTTTCATCCTTCTGCTCGCAGTAAGTTTCCCACCAGTGCTTGACGTGGGGAGCTACTTTGAGAAGAGCGAAAATAATCTTTTCTTGACTCGAAAAATCATGAACAGAAAAGTAACCCTCTAGCAGATTTAACCATTTAGCGACGACATCTGCGTCTATCTGACCCTTAAATATGGGGATTTCAAAATTAACTTGTACCTTAAACAGTGTGGCGTTTCTAGAGTAGTTGTTGGAATCTGATGTGTCGCCCCTAGGTAGTCCCTGAAGGATCTAGGCAAAGTTGTCCATCATCACATTCCTTTGTCACTCGAGGGCTTCTTCTATCAATATTTTGATAGGATCTCTTGCCCCCTTGTCTTTCTTTTCATCCACCATGGGAGGCCGTCGGGTTTTGTGAGGCTGGTCTTGCAAGGGTTCGACCAGTTCAATCCCTAACTCCTTATATCCTGACCTCGTTGGGGACATGCAAAAAAAACAGAGAAAAAGCAGACCGCTCTAATACCACTGATCGAGATTTAAACAAGAATGCAAAAAATTATAGAGATAACCATAAACACAGAGATGCAACAGAAATAATACTTCATTTCATTAATGTAAAATACTGAAATATGCTTACAAACAGAGTTGGAAATAAACCAGCTAGGGTGATGGTAGCTTATCTCTGAGAAGATATGTGGCGGCTACATGCCTCTAAACTATGTTAAAATGAGGCTCGAAGGTTTATTTATTGTTGAGAAACAATGGAAAACTCTTAACATTCCAAAAACTAACCCTAGAAGATGAAACACCAAACTATGGGCCCCGTTTGGGTAAATTGGTACATCAACTTCCTGGGGTCGCAACTTTGGCATACAATCTCCATTTGATGCACACAGTATCTCGTCAGAAAGATCTATTCGAGAACTATAACTTTGGGAAGAGAAACATAGGTCCATGGACCCATGTTGTTCCCAATTTTCCCAAAAAACGTCATTTAGGGCCTCAAAACAGCTCCGGAAGTTCAAGACCCGAAAAAATACTAAAAATAGTAATTGGGCTACAATTAAGGAAACTGAAAAGCTGAAAGAAACAATGGTGGGGGTCCAAGTGGATTGGGCAGGTAGCCACCAACATCCACCTAGATTACATAGGATCAAAGGTCGTGATGATGAAGTGGTATAGATGAGAGGTAAAATGGTTTTCCCAAACCCAGGAAGGCAAATGACCAAGTGAGGATGTCCCAAACCTGACACGAGAAACAAACGAGTGTCATGTTCAAGAGCGACATGCTTCCTTTATAGAATACAAGAGATGATAACTTTCACTTTTTCCCCTACCATTTCTGGTGAGTACCCCATATATCTTTTTTTATTGCAAGCTTGAAGGGGATAGCATATGCTTGCCATATAAGTTCATCCTTTAGATGAATCCATCCTAGTAATTTTTATGAGTCTTAGGAAAGAGAAACTTGGTCTCGTCATGGTGACAAGTCTTGCGCCATTTAAGTTTTATGGGTCTGATGAAGGGGAAACTTGGCATCCTTTTCATGTTTAGAGAGTTTGAAAAAGAAGCAAAAAAGAAAACTCTAAAGGTACCTTTTCATAAATCGTCTCTTGAACCCGAAAAGGTAGAAAACAATATCCAAGAGAACCTCATAGGTATGTTCGATTAAAGTATTCATTTTTAGTATAATAGTCTATCTAAGTCTGGAAAAGGGTTAAAATTATATTGATTAGACATCATTTCATTTAGTTAAATGAGTTCGAAATGACAAGTAATCAGCAATATTTTAATTTTTTGAGAGTCAAAAAAGAGCTTAAAGATGACTCCAGGGGGTCGCTTTTTCATTTATTTTCAACGATTCCAAAAAAGTGACAAAATAAAACTCATTGAATCAATCAAAATAAATTACCATCACCAAAAATATATGACCTGTCGCTACAAATACTAGTTTTGAGGAAAAATATTAAAAAATAGTTGAAATGTGCCCTAATTTGGTAAAAAATATTGTTTTAAACTTATAAAAAGGGTAAAAAGTAAAACATTTTTACCATTTCACCAATTTTCAATCTTGAGAGGATTTTACCTCATTTTACCTCGATTTTCAGGCAAGGAGTATGATCAATCATGGACACCATTTGCTGAGCCACTTGCTGCAGGTAAAAGATTTATCCCTTCCCTTCATTTTGGTACTCATTTCATGCATTTTCATCCATTTATTAGGATGCAAGGAGGACTTGCAAAAAAATTATGTTGAGGGTGACCAGTGCGGGTTTTACCCATCGGACTCATGTTGCTCACTCTATGATCAATTAGGCCCTCATACTGGCAATATGAAAAAATTCACACACAGTCACGTTGGCACCGAGGTAAAAAAAGGTTATGTGAAATCCTCCATGTTAAATGGTTTTTCTTGGATTTGGTCTCCATGTAAGCTCATGAAATATTTTTTTATTGATTTTCCGTAGGATAATTAGTCCAAAATGGTGGTTGAATGGAAAGAAAGAGGACATGAAGCTGAAGACCATTAACTAGCTTAGGATCTAGATTGTGTTGATTCCCTACGAGCATGTGGATTGTGCAAGTTCTTTAGGATTCCTAGGATTATATCCTAGCTTGAGTTATTATAACATCTGATCAGTTGGTGTGATTTGGATAACCAACTATTCATGATTGGGAATCAGGAACTCGAAATAGATGTCGCCTATATTTATTTCATTACCAGGTTTTCTAGAAAGGGACAACGAGTTCAGTTGTCCAGATCACGCACTAGAGGAGAAAGCATAGATATGTTGATTGCAAGGCATTGTCGAGGGACCAAAAATACCCAAAGTGGGAAGATTGATATAAATACCATCACAAATCTCCCATTATGAACAATATTGCATACAATGGCCTGAATAGTTGGGGCTCAAGCGTTGCATGAGGCAACAAAATCTCATTTTCAGTACGCAATCGAGTGTCTAAATCCCACGGTCTTCAATTGGAATGAGGGTTTGTTGCTTTACATGAAGCACCAACTTACCAAGTGTAAGTCAAGGAGTCTAAAACAATTTTCTTTCAGATCCATTTTGGTGTTGTTCTTCCTAGAATGTGTGCCATTTTTTCGTTATCAGTGGTTAGAAGTGGATGCACCAGTGCCTAGAGATCCACAATTACTCAAATGGGTAGAGTTGATGCCCTGACATGTTGGTAGTCAACAAATGTCATTCCCTCCAACATTTTTTGGATGGTTCGGTCAGCAGCTAATCATGGTTGATGATTAGGCATACACAATCATGGATTTCCAAGGAGATCTATATCTTCCACTTCCACCAATCGTGCAATGGACTGCTTCAGGTAAAAACTATTTTTGAAGTTTCTGAAGTTTTTAATTTTTTTTTGTATGTGTACTGAGATTTGACTTATGACGATTTGCAGATGTGGGACTAGAGAGACCTCCAAGGGTTTCCTCAATATCCAAGCGACTGGTACGCCAAATTGAGGAGGGAGAAGATCTGATTGTCAAGGTATAGTGTAACCTAGAAGCTTTAACTAGGGGCATTCCAAAGTACACCTTGATAGATGAGGTGCCATTGCGGTACGAGAGACACATTGAGGTGTTTCTTCCAGACTGCATCGACTGTTGGGCCAAGTCATTATGGTTTTCATGTTATCATGAGCACCATGTGAGAAAATAGCCACCTCTAGTTTACTTTTTGCACTGATATAGGCTTATAAAGCCATGTGTCTCAGAACACAGATTTTTTTCATTTTGATGTAGCAAACTCTTTTGTAAACACTCTCTC